>PVIU01006951.1:77068-96674 GCA_004026605.1 Ondatra zibethicus | reverse complement strand
CACACACACACACACACACACACACACACACACAGATCCAAATGGGCTTGTCAATCACCTGGACAGGAAAATGCTACTCCAGAAGCTGTTCCTGAAACTAACTCACCTAACCATTGAGAAATGTTTTTCCTTTACAGTGCTCCTTTTTCAGTCCATTGTCCACTTCTGCCTTTGAGAATGGCCTCATCTTACTCTGTTGTCACTACCTTCTGTGCCTCATTGGAACTGATTAAGCAGAGAGGACAGTGACTGGGAAGGGGAGGTCAGAGTAAGATCTCTATAACAGTAGGGTTCAGAAAGCTGGTCCTACCTCTACCGCATCATACAAATAGTTTTCCTCCTTGATGGTCTGCTAGTGCTTATAGTTCAGATATGTCACTTAAACACCATTGACCACATTCCCTGTATAACCTCCACCAGCTGAGTAGTGCTATTTACATCATACACAATTGAAATAAGCATTTGCAGCTTTCAAAGTAGCAAGAAAACTTTATTCAAAGGCCAAGTAATAGTACAGATCAGGAATGTACATACTGTCGCTCTTGACCGCAGGGCACATGAGGGAGGATGCACTCAAGGGCCCTGATTAATGTTTGGGGTTTCCTTTTATGCAGTCTCAGGGAAAGGGGCTGCTTACTGACAGGTATAATATGAGTGGTTCTCTATTTGACAGACAGGTTTGAGTTACATAAGCTTTTGCTCATGCCTCATGACCTTTCCCATGATGCATCTGATCTTTACATTTCAATTGTTTATTATTGTGTGTATACCACATGCACACTGATGTCAGAAGACAACCTTCTGAACTGATTCTCTCCTTCCACCATGGATTCCCAAGATCAAACTCAAATCATCCAGCTTTTGTGGCAAGAGATCTTTTTACCTGCTATCTTACTAGCCACTTAAAATTTTTTATTTGTGTGTGTGGTATATGCTCACATGTGTGTATGGAGGTCAGAGGAAGATAGTGCAGGATACTATCACTCTCTGCCTTATTCCCTTGAAACAGAGTCACTGAGCCTAGAGAGAGGATGCAGCCGACAAGCCCTATGAATCCTCCTATCTCCACACTACCCTGTAGTTAGATTTTTCTTTGGACTGCCAACCCACAAATGATGACACAGAGACTTACTAATTATGAAAGCTTGATCTTAGCTTAGACTTGTTTTTAACTAGCTCCTATAACTTAAATTAACCCATTTCTATTAATCTACATTCTGTGACATACTGCCCACCCTGCTTCCGCCATGTCTCCTCTTGGATGCTCAGCTCTTCCTCCTACTTCGTCTCTCTGCCCAGAAGTCCCGCCTACACCTCCTGCCTAGCTACCGGCTGTTCAGCTTTTTATTACACCAGTCACAGCAATACACCTTCACACAGTGTACAAATAGCTCACACCACCACCCTCCATAGCACTGGGGTTACAGACATATTCAATCATGCCTGCCTTTTTGTATGAGTTCTGGGGCTTTGAACTTGGGTGCTCATGCTTGTTCAGCAGTGCTTTTAAATGCTGAGTCATCTCCCCAGACCCATGCATCTGATTTTAATCATGTGCCATTTCAATTATATGTAGGCATAAAATGATAATAGAGGATTCTCCCTAAAACTTCAAAGGACACAGTTTCTTGTATTGCACATGCACCCAAAACCAGTTTAGGTCAGATTATCCCATCTCTCTTGGTTTTAGGATGAGTTACAGCACATGTCTGAGTAGAAATGGGGCATTATCTAGGGGTCCCTAAGGGAAGTAACTTGTTTCCATTGTTTAAAGTTGGTATACCTACAGGCTGATATAGACGGGGTTTCCAGATTTCCAGCAGGATGCTGAGCACTGTGGGAGAGAGGACTGTGTGCATAGCATAGGCAGGTGGGAGTCCCAGGTTGCCAAGTAAATTGTTAAAAGAATGAATAGTCCAAACTAAGTGGAGCCTGAGGTTGCTGAGCCGTTCTCTATGCTAGCCTGTCTCATTACTAAGTAAACTCACATGGTACATACAAGTTATCCTTGACTCCCGAGGAAGCTCTTAAGCAGCCTTACTCAGAGCATACATCGACTGTCCGCGGAGAGTTGTATTGTCACTTTTTTTTTTTTTAATATTTATTTATTTATTATGTATACAATATTCTGTCTGTGTGTATGCCTGCAGGCCAGAAGAGGGCACCAGACCCCATTACAGATGGTTGTGAGCCACCATGTGGTTGCTGGGAATTGAACTCAGGACCTTTGGAAGAACAGGCAATGTTCTTAACCTCTGAGCCATCTCTCCAGCCCCCGTATTGTCACTTTTCACATATGTAAATAGCATATGCCATCATTCATCTTCATTACTTTTCCTAGTCCTAACTCTTGACCCTTTCTACCTTTATGCTCTTTTGTCCATTTGTATGCTTTGTGTCATGCTAAGGATTGAACTGAGGGCCTGTGCTTGTTTCACATGTGTCTACCACTGAGCTTCAATCCCAGAGCGTACACACCCACCCACCCACACACCTGGTGATGATTCTTGTACCTCAACCTCTAAAGTAGGTGAGATGACTAAGATTATGAATCTGTGTTACTGGGATCTTTTTCAGGGTCTCATGTAGCCTAAACCTTAAACTCTCTGTGTAGCTCAGGATAACCTCAAACTTGTGATTCTCCTGTACCTCCTGAGTGCTAGGGTTATGGGCATGTGCCACCATGCCCACATTTATATGTACTGGAACCCAGGTTTCCATGCTTACTACAGAAGCCCTCTATTAACTGAGTAATCTCTAGCCCTCCTCTCTCTTTTTTAAAAAATTGATATAAGTTTATTTTCAATGTTTATTTTTTTATTATGTATATAGTATCCTGCATGCATGTCTGCCTTCATGCCAGAAGAGGGCACCAGATCTCATTATAGATGGTTGTGAGCCACCATGTGGTTGCTGGGAATTGAACTCAGGACCTCTGGAAGAGCAGCCAGTGCTCTTAACCTCTGCACGTCTCTCCAGTCTCTGCCCTCCTCTCTTTTTAAATTTAGATTTTAATACATGAGAAAACATCCAACATCTGTCTAAGTCTAACTTATTTGTGCTTAACATTTTCTCCAGTTCTACCCATTTTCTTTTTCTTTTTTTGAGACAGGGTTTGGCTATAGTTTTAGAGCCTGCCCTGGAACTACCTCTTGTAAACCAGGCTGGCCTCAAACTCACAGAGATCCACCTACCTCTGACTCCCAAGTGCTGGAATTAAAGGTGTGTGCCACCACTGCCCAGCTCCACCCATTTTCTCACAAATAACAAAATTGCATTCTTCTTTAAGGCTGAGTAATAAATATTCCATTATGGGAATAGATTCCATTTTGTTTATCTATTTGGCCACTGGTAAGACAGATATTGATAGGCAGATTCCATAGATTGGCTACTGTAGATAATTCTGTAATCTAGACATGCAGCTCTTGTTCAGGGTCTCTGAGTCATTTAGATCTATGCCCAGGAGTGATCTGCTAAGATCATGTCGAAGTTCTGTTTTCAGATCTTTGAGGAACTTCCATGCTGATTTCCCAGTGTCTGGGCTAATTACATTCCTACCAACACTATGTAACGTACAAAGGTGTTGTCCCATATCTCACCCCTTCTTTGACTGCATTATTTCTCTCTCTCTCTCTTTTGGATTTTTCAGGACATGGTTTCTTTGCATAGCCCTAGCTGGCCTAGAACTTGTTTTATAGACCAGACTGGCCTTGAACTCACAGCGATCTGAAAGACCCTCGGAGTGGAGAGACTCTCACTCAAGTCTTGGGATAACACGACTCCCCAAGAACTCACTGCAATCACATGAGGTTTATTGACAGGAACCAGTGCTGGGGCTGAGACTCATATCTCACACAGGGGTAGCTGGGAGAGGGGGTATTTAAGGGAAGAAACGAAACCACAACCCAAAGGGGGTAAGGAGGGCGTCATTGGAAAATTCTGAAAATACCAGTAATCATTGGCAAATTCCAAAACTACCAGTGATAATCACAAGGGGCTAACTCCCCGTTTCTCAAGATCATAATCTAACTTTATGGTCAGCTAGTTCCTGGAACAGAGTCACTGAACCTGCTAACCTAGAATTTTGGTTCTTCTCTCCCTGCTAGATTTTTGGCTCTATTCTTTCTGCTAGAGGGGTCTGGATTTATCTGGGTCTTTCAGATCCACCTGCCTCTTCCTCCTGAGTGCTGGGATTAAAGGTGTGCACCACCACCTGGTATTATTTTTGTTTTCATTCCTTCTTCTTCTTCCTCTTTTTTTTTTTTTTTTTTTTTTGGTTTTTCAAGACAGGGTTTCTCTGTAGCTTTGGAGCCTGTACTGGAACTAGCTCTGTAGACCAGGCTGAACTTGAACTCACAGAGATCCTCCCGAGTGCTGGGATTAAAGGCGTGCACCACCACTGCCCTGCTCTCTTCTTCTGTGTTTGTTGGCTTTTTGAGACAAGATCTCTCTGTGTAGCCCTAGCTGTCCTGGAACTCACTCTATAGACTATTTTTGTTTTCCTGGTGGTAGTTACTACTCTAGGGTGAGATAGAATCTCAGTGTGGTTTGGTTTGCATTTCCCTGATGGCTAAAGAAGTTGAACATTTTTTTTCCATGTATTTATTGGGCATTTCTACTTGTTTTTGGAGCTGTCCATTGAGTTCACGTGCCCATTTGTTGATAAGACTGACTGTTTCTTTTTTTTTTTTTTTTAATTTTATTTATTATGTATATCATATTCTGTCTGTGTGTATGTCTGCAGGCCAGTAGAGGGCACCAGACCTCATTACAGATGGTTGTGAGCCACCATGTGGTTGCTGGGAATTGAACTCAGGACCTTTGGAAGAGCAGGCAATGCTCTTAACCACTGAGCCATCTCTCCAGCCCCGACTGACTGTTTCTTTAATGTTTAATTATTTCAGTTCTTTATATATTCCATCTGTGTCAGACAAGTAGCTGGCAAAAGTGCTCTCACATTTTGCCGACTCTCCCTTTACTCTGGTACTGATTCCCTTTGCTGTGCAGATGCATCTTACTGTGCTGTGACCTCACCTGTTAGCTCTTGCAACTATTCCCTGAGCTATGAAGAAAGAACCTTTGAAGAACAAACAGACCATGACATCCAGGTGCTAAGTGCCTTAAAGAAGTGACTTCCATGAACCATTGTAATACGAAGGAGGCAGATTCTCACTTGGCACAGCATAATTAGGCATATGACTCCCTAATACACTACTTTTATGCAAACCCAGCTTTCCCATTCAGAGCTTGACTTTGGGCAACATGCATACTCTCCTCTGTGGAATGAGAATGACAGAAGTACAGTATTCACCTCAAGTACATTAGAAAGATTAGCCAAATTCCTAGGTTTCTAATTAGCCAGTTAAGTTCCATTAGGGCTATGTCATGCTGTCCTGTGGCTTGTAGAATACTTGTTAAGGATTATGTGCTTTGCTGTTTATTTAATGTCATTAATAAATACAGAGCATCTAGTATGTGAAAAAGGTAAGTGACTTTTAAAAAGTTCTCTGTATGAAGCAAAGTAGCTACTTATGGCTGTGGGTCAAAATCATTCACCCAGGAATCAGGGAAGATGTCTCACTCAGTAAGGTGTCTGCCACATCAGCACGGGGCCCTGTGTTTAATTTACTGGGCACAGTAGTACTCACCGGTGATCCCAGTACTGGAGAAGTGAGGACAGATCTCTGGGACTCCCTGGCCAGCCAGTCTACCTGAGTCAGTAAACTTCAGTTTAGTAAAAAGACTCTGTCTCCAAAAGTGAAGTGTAGAGTGACTGAGGAAGACACCCTATGTCCACCTCAGGCCTCCACATGCACAGGCACATATGTACACACATCTGCATAGACACAAACACATGTACCATACACCCATACGCAACCCCTCACAGGAACCTAAGCCTCCTGGGAGCACTGTCTACAACATATCTCCTCTCTCAGCCTTACTTAACATAGTGGTCACAAGCAGGTAAGAGGTTACAAGAGAATAATATTTATTTTTTGAGACTAGTAATTCATTATGCTATTTCTATTATCATATTTAATTTCCCCAGAAAATTCTGAGGTGGATGCTGTTATCACTGTTACCATTCTACACATTCTAGGTACAGTGCTTGTAAGAAAAAAACAAAACAAGCTGGTAGTGGTGCATGCCTTTAATCATAGCACTCGGACAGATTCAATGCAATACCCATCAAAATCCCAGCAAAATTCTTCAAAGACCTCAAAAGAACAGTAATCAACTTCTTATGGAAAAGCAAAAAACCCAGGATAGCCAAAACAATCCTAATAAAAGAACTTCTGAGCCAGGCAGAGGTGGCACACGCCTTTAATCCTAGCACTCGGGAGGCAGAGGCAGGCGGATCTCTGTGAGTTCGAGACCAGCCTGGTCTACAGAGCTAGTTCCAGGACAGGCTCCAAAGCCACAGAGAAACCCTGTCTCGAAAAACCAAAAAAAGAAAAGAAAAGAAAAAAAAAAAAGAACTTCTGGAGGCATCACAATCCCTGACTTCAAACTCTACTACAGAGCTACAGTACTGAAAACAGCCTGGTATTGGCATAAGAACAAACAGGAGGACCAATGGAACCGAATAAAAGACCCGGATATCAATCCACACATCTTTGAACACCTGATTTTTGATAAAGAAGCAAAAAATATCAAATGGAAAAAAGAAAGCAGATTTAACAAGTGGTGCTGGCATAACTGGATATCAACATGTAGAAAAATGAAAATAGACCCATATCTATCATCATGCACAAAACTCAAATCCAAATGGATCAAAGACCTCAACATAAAGCCAGCCACACTGAACCTTATAGAAGAGAAAGTGGGAAGTACACTTGAACGCATTGGCACAGGAAACCACTTCCTAAATAGAATCCCAGCAGCACAGACACTGAGAGAAACAATTAATAAATGGGACCTCCTGAAACTGAAAAGCTTCTGTAAAGCAAAGTACATGGTCAACAAGACAAAACGACAGCCTACAGAATGGGAAAAGATCTTCACTAACCCCACATCAGACAGAGGTCTGATCTCCAAAATATACAAAGAACTCAAGAAATTGGTTATCAAAAGAACACACAAAAAAATGGAGTACAGACTTAAACAGAGAACTCTCAACAGAGGGATCTAAAATGGCTGAAAGACACTTAAGGAAATGTTCAACATCCTTAGTCATCAGAGAAATGCAAGTCAAAACAACTCTGAGATTCCATCTTACACCTGGAAGAATGGCCAAAATCAAAAACACTGATGACAACTTATGCTGGAGAGGTTGTGGGGAAAAGGGAACACTTCTGCATTGCTGGTGGGAATGAAAGCTGGTACAACCCCTTTGGATGTCAGTGTGGCGAGTTCTCAGAAAATTCCTCAAGACCCAGTAATATCACTTTTGGGTATATATCCAAAGGATACTCAACCGTGCCACAAGGACATATGCTCACTTATGTTCATAGCAGCTTTGTTTGTCATAGCCAGAACCTGGAAACAACCTAAATGCCCCTCGAGCGAAGAATGGATAAGGAAAATGAGGTACATTTACACAATGGAGTACTACACAGCAGAAAAAAAATAACAGCTTGAATTTTGCAGGAAAATGGATGGAGCTAGAAAACATTATTTTGAGTGAGGTAACCCAGACACAGAAAGACAATTATTACACGTACTCACTCATAGGTGTTTTTTAAACATAAAGCAAAGAAAGCCAGCCTATAAACCACAATCCTAGAGAATTTAGACAATAATGCGGACACTAAGAGAGGCTTACATAGATCTAATCTACATGGGAAGTAAAAAGTAGAAAAAGACAAGACCTCGTGAGTAAAATGGGAACGTAGGGACCTTGGGGGAGGATTGAAGAGGGGAGGGGAGTGGCAGGGAGGGGAGCAGAGAAAAATGTAGCACTCAATAAATATCAATTAAAAAAACATTTAAACATAAAAAAATCATAGCACTCAGGAGGCAGAGGCAGGAGGATCTCTGTGTTTGAGGCCACCCTGGTCTACAGAGCAAGTTCCAGGACATTTTACAAAAGCTACGCAGAGACGCCCTGTCTGATGTGTGTGTGGGGGGGAGAGCCAGGTGGTGGTTGTGCACGCCTTTAATCCCAGCACTCAGGAGGCAGAGGTAGGTTAATCTGTGAGTTCAAGGCCAGGCTGGTCTACAAGAGCTAGTTCCAGGACAGCCAGGGCTGTCTCAAAAAAATAAAAAAAAAAAAGGAAAGAAAGAGAAAAAAACTAATCAACAGACAAAAACAAACAAACAAAACCAAAAAACCCACAGCTACTTAGAGCCAGTACAAGAATTTAAGGCCGGAATCTTGTGGTTTTCTACCATCAGGTACTGTCAGTATAGCCAATCACAGTTGTGATATCCTATGAGTAAACAGTTGATAAGCAGAGTCTTCTTCAGCTCTTAGTGTCTTAGAAAACTGGCTAACTACTTGGCTATTATGGTATTCCCACCCAGAGTTAAAATCGTGTGCATGGGAAAGTGCTGGGGATGAGAGGAGAAGAAGTAATGGCTGAATATGAAAGAGTCACAGAAAGCCTCAGTGCAGCAAGAAATGGTTCACATTTGTCCTGACTGGTTAGTTTTTTTTTTTCAACTTGACACAAGCTGGGGTCATCTGGAAAGATGAAGCCTCAAGCAAGGAAATGCCTCCATATTGGCCCGTAGGCAAGTCTGTGGGGCATTTTCTTGATTAGTGATTGATTTAGGAGCTCCCAGCCCACTGTGGGCGGTACCATTCCTAGGCAGGTTGTATAATAAAGCAAGCTGAGCAAGCCACTGGAGCAAGCCAGTAAGTAGCCTTCCTCCATGACCTTTGCATCAGCTCCTGCCTGCAGGTTCCTGCCTTGGGTTCCTCTGACCTAAAATCCAAATAAACTCTTTCCTCTCCCAAGTTGCTTTTGGTCATAGTGTTTTATCACAGCAACAGAAAGCAAACTAGAACATTCAAGGCCAGCCTGGGTCACATAGTGAGACCTTGTCTAAAAATGTAAAAAATCTAATAGAAAAATATGAAGAAACCGAGACCTGAGGAAGGAACTGTCTCGTCCAGTATTACCCAAGAAGTTAGTAACTAAGAAGGGTCTGGAACTATAGTGCCCGATATCTTAGTATTATCAACTTGATAGAATCTAGAATAACTTACAAGACAGACATACTGTGAGGAATTGTTCTGGGTAGGCTTATTGATGTGGGAAGTAGGTGGCAGTGTTCCCTGAGCTTGGGTCCTGAACTGCATGCAGGAGGAGAAAGCTGGGTGAATACCTGGATTCAACTCCCTCTGCTTCCTGACTGCACATGCAATGTGACAGCTGCCTGAAGCTCCAGCTACCATAGTGGACTGTACCCTGGAACAATGAACCAAAATAAAACTTTTCTACCCATGTCACTTTTGCTCTGAGTGTTTAAACACAGCAACAGGAAAAGTAGTGAGCCTAGCCTTCAACTGCTGAGCCATCTCTCCAGGCCCAGGAACTGGAAAAGTAACTAATATAGGAGATGCAAGGTATGATGTGGGATGTCCTTCTGTATATGTGTTGCTTTTATTGGTGGATGAATAAAGAAATGGTATGTCAGTTATGTTAGGCCTTAGCCAAAGTTGGTTGCTTCAACATCGCAAATGAGACTTTGGGTGATTGGCCAGGTAGCCAGTTGTCTCTGTCATCTGTTGCACGTTTTGGAAGTTTCTCGATTGCACTTCCTGTTCACTCAAGTAATATTGTTTTCTGTCTCAGATCTTTGATGGAGTTGAAGATTAGATAATTGTAGTTACCTTCCTCATGATTTAGCCAAGCTTAATTTCAATGCAATATTTAGACTCCTTGAAATAGAATGTTTAGTAAAACTTTTGTTATGCGTTCCTTGCTTAATATTGCTTATTGTTTGTAATTTTATATTTGGTATCTGTTCCTATTGTATATAGTTGTATTGGGTTTGGATCGATCTTGTTTAGACAAAAGGGGGAGATGATGGGGGAAATTCTGTCAACCAATCACATCTAATTAAGGCGTGGTGACCTGGACCCCA
This sequence comes from Ondatra zibethicus, assembly GCA_004026605.1. Classification (NCBI taxonomy): domain Eukaryota; kingdom Metazoa; phylum Chordata; class Mammalia; order Rodentia; family Cricetidae; genus Ondatra; species Ondatra zibethicus. The sequence goes on along the minus strand of PVIU01006951.1, from coordinate 86,639 downwards.
GAGAGAAAAACTGGGAGGACCCAGGTGCACTCTCTCTCTCTGCACAGCGCCCTGCCCGCTGGACAGATAGGAAGTCAGACCTCCCACTCTTGTAGCGTGAGTTTCCCCTTATAACCATTAAAATATAATTGTTATTCTTGAGCTGGCCTGGTTATTTATCATACTGACCTAATTCGCTACACCAAAGCTGTTTGGGCCAGAGAGGGAAAGAGATAGATAGATAGATAGAGAGAGAGAGAGAGAGAGAGAGAGAGAGAGAGAGAGAGAGGGTGGAGTCAAAGAGATGCCATGTATAGCTGCCAAAGGAGAAGGAAACCTACTGGTAGGCCACAACCTTGTGGTCATACATAGATAGATAGAAATGGATTTAAGATGTCAGAGCTAGCTGGGCGGTGGTGGCGCATGCCTTTAATCCCAGCACTCAGGAGGCAGAGGCAGGCGGATCTCTGTGAGTTCGAGGCCAGCCTGGTCTACAAGAGCTAGCTCCGGGACAGGCTCCAAAGCTACAGAGAAACCCTGTCTTAAACCCGCCCCCCCCCAAAAAGATGTCAGAGCTAGCTAGAAATGTGCCTGAGACACATTGGCCAAACAGTGTTGTAATTGATATAGTTTCTGTGTGATTATTTGGGTCTGGTCAGCTGGGAAACAAACGAGCAGTCTCTGGTTACACAAGGGCCCTGAAATACAGCTAATCAGAACTAAGATAGCTTATAAACTGAGCTCACTGTGGTGGTACAGACAATGATCCCAGCACTTGTGAGACTCAGGCAGGAAGATGGCTGTGATTTCAAAACCAACCTGGTCTACATAGCACAGGACTGGAGAGATGGTTCTGTGGTTAAGAGTACTTGCTGCTCTTCTAGAGGACCCAGGTTCCAGCACCCAATTGGCTGTATGTAGCATCTATAACTCCAGTTCTAAATGACGTGATGTCCTCATCTGGTCTCCTCCATTCCTGGACACGTGGTACAGACACATGCAGGAAAAACAAAAACCCAACAACAACCTTGCACATAAAAATAAATCTTAAAGAATTTAGCACATACAGGGCTAGAGCGATGGCTCAGAGGTTAAGAGCACTGACTACTCCTCCAGAGGTCCTGAGTTCAAGTCCTGGCAAACACATGGTGGCTCACAACCATCTATAATGTGATCTGGTGCATCTCTTCTGATATGCAGGCAGAACACTGTATATTACTGCAGAATTGGGTCTCTTTGCGGGGTGGGTTCAGGACAGAGTTTCTCTGTGCAACAGCCCTGGCTGTCCTGGAACTCACTTTGTAGACCAGCTGGCCTCGAACTCAAGAGATCTGCCTGCCTCTGCCTCCCAAGTGCTGGGAATGCTAGGGTTAAGGGCGTGTGCCACCACTGCCCGGCCAGGGCAGCTTTCACACGAGGCACCTTCTTATGATGTACAGAACATCACACATGCACACATACTCCGGTATCATTTGGCAACAGAACTGTCCCTGTATATTTCTAAGTTGCCCTCTAGGTGTGGCACTGTCCTTCTTGGGAGCCCGCTGCCATCTTTTCCTGCTAGCTCACATTGGGCTGTTTTGCAGTTGGCTCTAGCTGTCCTGGCTTTAGTCAATTTCCTCCCTCCCAGGCCCTTCCTGTGCTCCCTTCTTTGCCTAAAAAACTCTGCCTTATGTCTGGATAAATCTTGCTGAAACTTGGGATCTCAGCACGTTCACCACATCCCAATCTAATTTAATTCTTCCTGTTTTGGTGTGCGTGCGTGCGTGCGTGTGTGTGTGTGTGTGTGTGTGTGTGTGTGTGTGTGTATACACAAGTGCGCAAGAAGGCACAATCGTGTGGATGTCAGAGGACAACTTGATAGATTCAGTTCTCTCCTTTCACCAGGCATGGAACTCAGGTCTTGGTAGCAAGCACCTTCAAATGGTGAGTTTATCTGACTGATTTTTAATTCCATACTTGTCAGCTTTGAGACTTACCGCATTGTGTTAGTGTCTACGGCCTGTCTACAGCAATTCTCACTGCCTTAGAGCTACAGAGAGTTTGAGGCTAGCCCAAGGCATTTTTCTTTAGAGCTAACAGGATTGAGCTGAAGTGAGGGATCATCTCCGGTCCAGTCGGGGTTCATTCGCCTAGGTTTTAGGAACCACAACCTCGGAATGAAGTGGTGCAGCAGCAACCATAGAGAGCGCGAGGCGGGAGCAAGGGGCCCGGATGTGGTCACCATAGAGACGGGTGACTGACAGGCAGCGGAAGAGGAAGCCCTGGGAAGGCTAGGCTGTGAGGTGGCAGCGGCTGCTGAGCTGAGCTCCTCGGCCCGCAACGGGGTGGGCTCTTGGTCTCGTCACCCGCGAGGCGGCCCCGTCTCCGCCCTGGCCTGCCGTGGGGCTCGGGTGTCCCTGTCGGCCTGATCGGACTGAGCACCCGCTTGATCCTGCTTTCCGCCGCCGAGGCTCGCAGAACAAACCAGCTGGACGCCGGGCCTCCTCTGCAGTCGGGGGACGTAGGCGATTCGTTTCTGACTTCAGACGACCGGCTAGGATTCGCTTTGGGGATTCTTTCGAGGGCTGGCACGGGGCTGTGGCTGCCAAGGGACCTAGTAGGGCACTGGCTGGTGTAGGCGGAAGGTGGTGAGCCTCTGCTGGCCTTCCCAGACCCCAGCGTTTCTCTTAACTGCTGCTGTCTCCCGGGTTGCTTTATTTGGTAACCTCTAACTACATCAAGAGTGCCTATAATTTGTCTCTTGCTGCTCTTAGGAAGGTGGACAGCTGAGTGGGATGGTCTGCAAAATGGCTCCGTCAGCCATTGCGCTTCTCTGAGAGGCCAGCTGTGCTGAGTCACTGTGGCTGTCCACCTCATTTGGGTGGGCAGATGAGTGTTCACCTTGCATGGCTAGTGGTCTTATGTGACAAGGAGGTGGTTACTAGAACCTATGGGTTTCTGTGACACTGGGGAGCAGGGTGGAAGGAGACTTTGCCCCCTTCTTTAGTGCTAGCCTGCAGCAGTAGGTCAGGAGTCCCTTCTTGCGCCTGAACAGACATGGTGGGCCATGATCCCTACAGGACAGAACAGGGTGGCCGAGGTGGGGCCCTTTGGTGGGACTGTTGTTTGGATGCTGCATGCACTTTTCCCTAACCCCTGCTTATCAGGTGCTGCTGACTTTCAGATCAGGCCATGCTTCAGATGAATGTAACCCCTTGTGGGTTAGGTTTGGCAGTGTTGCACTTTCTTTAATCTTTCTACTGGACTACAGGCTGCAATCCCGGTAGTGAGTGGCGTTGTTCACATAGACATTAGTATTTTGTTGAGGGGGTAGATCAGCAACCATGGCCACTGAAGACCAGGCATAGGGAGTTGGCAAGACTTTGTGGGATGCTGGGCCTGGAAGCCAACACACTTTGTTCCTTTCTCTATTGCTAACCTCATTGACCTCAGGTTCCCTGGTTAAAACTGTGGGGCTACTGCTGGTCTGGTGCCCATCAACCTACTGTTCCTTGAGACTGTGCCCCGGGGCACTCTATGTCAGGGCCTGCCACCATGAGACTGAACTCGCTGTTGGCTCTGCTGCGACCAGCACTCCCCCTCATCCTGGGGCTGTCTCTGGGATGCAGCCTGAGCCTTCTGCGGGTTTCCTGGATCCAGGGTGAGGGAGAAGATCCCTGTGTAGAGGCTGTGGGGAAGCCAGGAGGGCCACAGAATGCAGACTCAAAAACTGGACTGGGCCAAAGTGATGAAGACTTCAAACCCAGGATTGTCCCCTACTACAGGGATCCTAACAAGCCCTACAAGAAGGTGCTCAGGTGAGGGTGATATGTGCACAGTCCCCCAGCACTGATCCTCATTCTCAGCAGCCGTTTGCTGCTGGCTTTGCATTGCTACTCAGTGTTACTTTCCTAGAAGCACTTGTTTCCTATCTTGGTTTGCTCCTATTTTCTCCTCCCCAAGTCTGAGAGTCTCACCCATTGGTGTTAGTGTCCACTGTTCTTGAACAGAACTGTACCTGCACTAATCCACTGAATAGACCTGAGCAGACGCTGCCCTCACCTACCCCTAGTCTAGCGTCTTCTACACAGTGGGCACTCACACGGGTAGCTAGTTAGTAGTGATGAAGAAGGGGTACTCTCTCCTTTCCTAATCCCAGCTCTTTCATTCCTAGGGATGTATGTGCTGGGCAAGCTGGTGAATGCTCCCTTAGTGACTCAGGAGTTGACCCCTTATCTTCTGATCTCTCCACAGGACTCGGTATATTCAGACAGAGCTGGGCTCTCGTGAGCGCTTGCTGGTAGCTGTCCTGACTTCTCGCGCCACACTGTCCACCCTGGCCGTCGCTGTTAACCGTACAGTGGCACATCACTTCCCTCGATTACTCTACTTCACAGGGCAGCGAGGGGCCCGGGCCCCTGCAGGGATGCAGGTGGTGTCTCATGGAGATGAGCGGCCTGCCTGGCTCATGTCAGAGACCCTGCGCTACCTTCACACACACTTTGGGGCTGACTATGACTGGTTCTTCATCATGCAGGATGACACTTATGTGCAGGCCCCCCGATTGGCAGCTCTTGCTGGCCACCTTAGCATCAACCAGGACCTGTACTTGGGCCGTGCAGAGGAATTCATTGGTGCAGGCGAGCAGGCCCGGTACTGCCATGGGGGCTTTGGCTACTTGCTGTCACGGAGTCTCCTTTTGCGCTTGCGGCCACATCTAGATGGCTGCCGAGGGGACATTCTCAGTGCTCGGCCTGATGAATGGCTTGGCCGCTGCCTCATCGACACTCTGGGCATCGGCTGTGTCTCACAGCACCAGGTGACAGACCCTTCAAGGCAATCCCAGTCCCCCAGTGGTTGGCAGTGACTGAATGATTGCTGCCTAACTGAATTCTTGAGACCATCCTTTTGTCCTCCCCAGACGCCAGCCTGCCCCTTCAGTTGTCCCTTGCTCTCCTTACAGCACTGGGGCCACCAAAAGTGCGTATCCTTAGGGACTGCTAAAGCCAGAAAGGTGCCAGAACTCACCCCCCCCCACCACCCCATTTCCACATCCAGTGCACATCACAGTTAAGGACAATGTGAAAATGTTCTAGAGTTGGCCACCCCCAAAGCGGAAAGTCCAGAGGTTCCTCTGCTGCCCCAGAGAAGGTGGAGCTTCCCAGAGGCAGGCCATCTTCTATACCAACCTACTGGGAGGTTCTTCTATGACTGTATCCTCATTGAGCAATGGGGTTCTTGGGGGAAGAGGATGTCTTTAGTTGCCTATTTGCTTTCTCATTTCCAAAATGTAGGCATTAGAAGTAGGAATGGAGGTGGGGGAGCTACTGCATTTCTGTCCATCCTAAAGCAGCAGCAGGGATGGTGTGAATGCTAAGGAGGGCTGAGGGAGCTTTTGGGAGTAACAGCTTATGTGTGCAGTGCTGATTGTCTAATTGGTCCCTCTAGGGGCAACAGTATCGCTCCTTCGAACTGGCCAAGAATAGGGACCCTGAGAAGGAGGGGAGCTCTGCTTTCCTGAGTGCCTTCACCGTTCACCCTGTCTCCGAGGGTACCCTCATGTACCGCCTCCACAAACGCTTCAGTGCCCTGGAGTTGGAGAGGGCTTACAACGAAATAGAGCAACTGCAGGTGAGCCCATGCAGTGAGCTGCAAGTGAACTGATACAGTGAGCCGATGCAGTGAGATGCAGTGAACTGATGCAGTGCATTGCACTGAGCCGATGCAGTGAGATGCAGTGAGCTATGCCTGAGGACGATGACTGGATGCTTAGGGAGGAGGCTGCTGAGCTGGGGGCTGGGCTAGTAGGTAAAAGAGGCTAACTTCTAAATTTAAAACAACCAGAGGGACAAGGGACCCTGGGCTCCAGGACATTGTAAAGTAAGCCCTGGGCTGGCTCTGGTGCCACTAAATGTGTAGGTAAACTCCCAGGAGCTTTTTTAAATGCCTCTACTGTACTGCTCTCCTCTGAGACAGCAACCCACAAAGTCCCAAGCTTCTAGAATTGTCCTAAACGGTTCAAAAAGTAGAAGAGGGGAATTCTATAGTGTGGGTCTCCAGAGATGGGGTATAGATAGGAACAAATGTCTGGCTGTGAATAGGATGTGAGTCCTGTGTGAGCTTTGTGTGTCGAGACCCACTTGCTCTGTGGAGCACACGATCCTCCTGGCAGCAGCTGTGGAAGGTGGGTATTGCTCATCCTTTCTGCACTTTAGATAAGTTCTGTTACATGCGAGGGACTAGCTGTTTAGCCAGGAGGCTGCTGTTGGAACCTCAGAGCCTGGGTATCTGGAGTCGGGTGGGATCTTAAAACCAGCACTAATGTTGAGTGCATTCCCTCTGACCTAGGCTCAGATCCGGAACCTGACGGTGCTGACTCCTGAGGGAGAGGCAGGGCTGAGCTGGCCTGTTGGGCTCCCAGCCCCTTTCACTCCACACTCTCGCTTCGAGGTGCTGGGCTGGGACTACTTCACAGAGCAGCACACCTTCGCCTGTACAGATGGAACTCCCAAATGCCCGCTGCAGGGGGCTAGCAGAGCAGACGTAGGCGATGCGGTGGACACTGCTCTGGAGCAGCTCAATCGGCGCTATCAGCCGCGCCTGCGCTTCCAGAAGCAGCGACTGCTCAATGGCTACAGGCGCTTTGACCCCGCGAGGGGCATGGAGTACACCCTCGACTTGCTTCTGGAAGCTGTCACTCAGCGAGGGCACCGACGCTCACTGGCCCGCAGAGTCAGCCTGCTGCGGCCACTGAGCAGGGTGGAAATCCTGCCTATGCCCTATGTCACTGAGGCTACCCGGGTGCAGCTGGTCCTGCCGCTCCTGGTGGCTGAAGCTCCAGCCGCCCTGGCTTTTCTTGAGGCCTTTGCTGCCAGTGTTCTGGAGCCTCGAGAACATGCATTGCTCACCCTCTTGTTGGTATATGGGCCCCGGGAAGGCCGCGGGGGCCCTGACCCATTTCTTGGGGTGAAGGCTGCAGCCGCTGAGTTAGAACGACGGTACCCTGGGGCGAGGTTGGCCTGGCTTGCTGTGCGAGCAGAGGCCCCTTCCCAGGTGCGACTCATGGATGTCATCTCCAAGAAACACCCGGTGGACACACTCTTCTTCCTTACCACCGTGTGGACGAGACCTGGGTCGGAAGTCCTCAACCGCTGCCGTATGAATGCCATCTCTGGCTGGCAGGCCTTCTTTCCAGTCCATTTTCAAGAGTTCAACCCTGTTCTGTCACCACAGAGATCCCCCCCAGGGGGACCTGGTGCTGGCCCTGATCCCCCATCCCCTGGTGTGGACCCTTCTCGGGGGGCTCCTGTTGGGGGCAGATTTGACCTGCAGGCATCGGCAGAGGGCTGCTTCTACAATGCTGACTACCTGGCAGCCCGTGCCCGGCTGGCTAGTGAACTGGCAGGCCAGGAAGAGGAGGAAGCCCTGGAGGGGCTGGAGGTGATGGATGTTTTCCTCCGGTTCTCAGGGCTCCACCTCTTTCGAGCCGTAGAGCCAGGGCTGGTGCAGAAGTTCTCCTTGCGGGACTGTAGCCCCCGGCTCAGTGAGGAACTGTACCACCGCTGTCGCCTCAGCAATCTGGAGGGGCTGGGAGGCCGTACCCAGCTTGCCATGGCTCTGTTTGAACAGGAGCAGGCCAACAGCACTTAGCTTCCCCACCCCTGTGTCTGCCATAGCCCCAGGAAGGGCAAGGCAAGGTGATGGACAGATGGAGGGCTTGTCACTGTATTTTTTTAAAAAAGAAAATGTTATTAAAAGTATCTTCTGCCAAACTGTTTTTAGGGAGGGGGTAAGAAGAATCTGTGGGAGGGTAGTGGAGAGTTTGTCTACAGGATTCCCTTGCCTTCTCCCTCTCTTTCCCTCCCTCCCTTCCCAGTCCCCAATGACCACAAGGCTGCTGCTGTCTGATGAGTGACCTTTAATCCAGTCCTCCCCACTCCCCCACCCCTAACCCCACAGCAACAGGGGAGGGAGGCCCAGAGTCCAGGGCCTATGCTGGACAGTGTGGCTGGCTGGTCCACAGTGATGCTTGTTCGCGGGCTCCTAGGTGTTGCGCACGACCAGCGATTGTTCCAGCTCCTGCCTGCGCTGCTGGATCTTTAGAGGAAGTGTGAGCAGGGGCAGGGTTACATTGATCCTGGTGAGTGACCAGGGGGTAGTACCCCTTCCTGGCACCCCTTCCCTGGAAGAGTCTGGGAGCCTGGAGACTACTGCATGGGGATGTAGGGTGCTGGACCCGTGTTAAGCATAGGTAGCAGCAAAGACTATTGGAAGGCGAGAAGCAAGGATTCACTAGGATTGAAGGAGAGGGAAGGGCCTCCATTACCTTACAGTAGAAGTAGCGGCTGACGGCTTCCTGGGACCAGGGCTGGTGGTAGAACTCAGCCCGGCGTTCCTCTTCAGGGTTCCCAGCCACATCTGTCATCACCTGGTGGGGAGCATGGGGTCTGTCCTGAGTTCCCCAGTACCTCACTTGCCTGAGTTGCATGTCCACCTTTCCCTCCCCATGTGCTTGTCTTGGTGCCAATGCTCCCCGGAGCCCTCTCTTCACCTTGAGGTCTCGGCTCTGAGAGCGGAGCAGGTCTTGGACGTAGCCTTTGGGGTCTCTGGAGAAACTTAGCATGAAGTCCCTCTGGATCTTGAGCTGGTTTATGGACTCAATCGTCTCGTGGATCTACAGGTAGAAAGACAATGATTTCCACCTGAATGCAAGAGGAAGAAGGGGGTGGGGGACTTGCTTCTCTTGTGAAGCACAATTCCCCAGAGCCGGTTTCCTTTGAGCAGGGAGGGGAGGGGGTGGGCAGAGCTGAGCTTGGAACAAGGTCAGCTTCTCAGCAGGGAAGGGCTGTGTGTTCCTCCTGTCCTAGGTCCGTGCTGTGGTCTGAGTGTTTTGTCCTCTCTCTTGGTTAAGGTCCCACCCTAGCTCTGGGCTCAGGCCGCACCTTACTGTCCAGAGCGCTGATCTCCTGCTGGTTGGCCGTGGACAGGAGAAAGCTGCTCATCTGCCCCTTCAGTGGCTCCTCTACCTCCACATCAATGTCATAGCATGCTGTCTTCTTCTGGTCTGATGGGTCCACGCTGCCAGAGAAGTCCAGCCTATGATGTTCATGGTACACCCCATAGAAGCCCAGGGGTAGGGCAGGGGTGGGTACAGGAGGAGGGTGGAGAAAGCAGGGAGACGTCCCCCAGTCTGTGGAGTAAGCTAGGCCGCCTCACCTGATGACATGGTTGATGACAATTGGGTCAGGGGGCAGCAGCAGGGCTGTGAGGCGCTGGGGAATCTCAGAGAACTTCAGGCGGGGACAGTCAAAAATCTGAAGCGGGATTATTGAGAGGGGGTCATTCTTGTGCATGTGTGAAAATCTGAAGCAGGATTACTGGGGGGTCATTCTTGTGTATGTGTGAAAATCTGAAGCGGGATTATTGAGGGGGGTTCATTCTTGTGCATGTGTGAAAATCTGAAGCAGGATTACTGGGGGGTCATTCTTGTGTATGTGTGAAAATCTGAAGCGGGATTATTGAGAGGGGGTCATTCTTGTGTATGTGTGAAAATCTGAAGCGGGATTATTGAGAGGGGGTCATTCTTGTGCATGTGTGAAAATCTGAAGCA
>PVIU01006951.1:0-76968 GCA_004026605.1 Ondatra zibethicus | reverse complement strand
TGTGAACAAGTTACTTAACACCTCGGGTCTTGGTGCCTTCATCTCTAGAATGGGAACATATTAACAATCTCCATCTCATGGGTTGTCATGAAGATCAGGTGAATTAAAATACAGAAGTAAGTGTTTGGAATGGGATATGGTAAGTGCTCAATAAATTCCAACTACTATTTCTACTTAGACTTATCTGCTGTGTTTATTTTAAAATACACTAATAGTAATACTCTACTTTGGTAGAATTTTCCCAGATCATTTTTGCAACAATCTGGTTTTTCTTAGCTGCCAGATACATGTGATGGCACAGCTTTTACCGTCCCTTACACCAAAGACAGAACCAAAGGCAGGAAGGATAGCAAAGTAGGTTACCCCAAGTCTAGACCCAGGACTGGGACCCCAGGGATCCCAACTCCAGGTACCAAGAAGATTACATTACAGGATGGTATTGCCCACTGCCCCTCCCCCCAGAAGGGTCCCAGATATGTTTCTCTTGGGAAGCAGCTAAATAGACCATGGAAGAGCCTGCCCTTGGCTCTGAGGCCATAATCCTGACTCAGTTCCTGGTATTCAGGGATTCAGCAAGAGAGCTGGCTACCTTTGGGAGGGGCTGCTGCCAGGTCACTATACCTGCTTCCCAGACTTAGGACATCTGTTACCTGTTGGAAATACTTGTCTCCATTGATGTATTCCTTGTCGTGGGAATCCTGCAGTCGGTTGGTCTTCACGTATTGCCACAGTGCTTGCACAATGGCTGAGCGGCTCTGTGTATGCAACCCCAGCAGCCGGGCTAAGCGAGGGTCCAGTTTGAACTGAGGAGGCTGGGAAAAGGTTACCAGGACAATTAGCTTAAAGGGGGAAGAAGTGGGACTCAGGGGCATGGGGCTTCTGGTCCTTAGCAGTGCGCTCCTAGAGAAGATGGGTAGGAAGGAGAATGGGGTCTTTGGGTGGTATATGAAGGTGAGGGGTAAAACCAACCTGATAGTCCAGCATAAGGAGCAGGGTACAGCGCACACTCAAGTCCCCTGGCCTCTTCACTTGGAACCCATCTGTCTCCTGGGTTGTGGGTGTCCGATGCCACTGTCCAGGGGGGAAGAGCTAGGTCACACGCAGTCCCATCTGGATTGATGGGGCTGAGGACTTTAGAGGATCCTCAGTCCAAATCTGCAGCTTCCTCAGGGCCTTGGGTAGGCGGGAAGGTGGGGACTCAAGGGCAGAAGCAATCTGTCTTACCTCCACAAGGTGGTTGTCGGGGCCATAAAGATCTTTGTCCAGCTCAATGACCAAACTCTTGAAGAAGGAAGAGAACTTCCGTTTCTGCTTACTGGGCTGTGGGAAAGTGACAGGGACTGTGGGGGCAGAACAGGGACCATGGACACAGAATGGGCCAAGTTGGCAGCAGGCAAATGGTATGCTCAGAGGCAGTCCTCTGTACCCAGACTGTCCCCAGGCCCGCCCGCCCACCCCAGCCAGGGCTGACTACCCAACTCCCAGTACAGACATGTCTTTGACTCAGCCCATACCCACCCCAGGACACCTGGAGAGACCTGGGCCAGGACGTACATCATCCAAGAGCTTCCCCTCCACCCGCAGCTCCCAGGAGGCAATGCTGCCATCAGAATCTTCAGCATCGGGCTTCGCGGGGTTAAAAGTATTGGAGATATAAAGGCGCAGCTTTCGCTTTTGCTGTAGAAATAAAGTGTATCACAGGACAAGGGCTGTGTGCACCCACCCAGGGGTACCCTGCTTCCTCTTGGACTTAGAGCCCTCTTCCTGCTCCCACACTAAGGCACCTTCATGGGCCTCTTCAGAGCCTCCTGGATGTCCACCCGCTTCCGCATGATAGTTTGATCCAGCTTCCTCTCGAATGCTAGGAGGTCCATGTAAGCCTGGGACTCAGGGACCAGCTCCCGAATCTGGAGGAGGAACAGGGTCGCAGCAGGGCTCAGGCAGGCAGGCAATGCAGAATGTGTGCCTGTTCTGTGATCACAGGACACAAAGGACATGTAGGGGAGCTGTCCGATTGATTTCAGGGTGTGGAATTCTAAGAGTGCGGACAGGACTTATCCCCGGGACTCTATTTTATAGCCTCATTGTGTGTGGATAAAGATTGCTTCTCCCTCCAGGAAAATCCATGCATCTCATCACCAGGGAAGGAGGCAGCAACCGGCAGCCCAGCAGGCACAAGAGCCCAGCCTCATCCCGCCACCTCCCTAAGACAGTGGGAGGTGGACTTGGTTGCCTCAAGGGCCCCACACCTGCTGCCCTTTCCCATGTCCAGGACTTCCTGCTACCTTCTGTTCCCTTTACCTAGCAATCTCCTGCTCCTTCTTTGTCCCATGCCTTTATGCCTTCAGACTACTGGCATTCAACCCCTTAACCTCAAGCCCTGTGTTCTGCCCCTCCTCCCTCCATGGCTCTCCAGCTTCTCCCCTCAGTCCTGCCCTGCCCTCTCATATAGGGAGCCTCACTTCTTAATGAGCTTTTAAAACAAAAAGTGAAAGTGGCTATGAAGCTGAGCCCAAAGCTTTGCTCCTGAGGGAGGAGGGGAGGGCGGAGCAGCAGAGGGTGGGGGCCGGCTGGGGGCTGCTGTGAAAGGCACTCACCCTTTGAGGGAGGATTTTGTCAGCCATCTTCCTCCTCTTGGCACTGTACATTTTTAAAAGAAAAAACCAGGTTACCATGGCGACAGATCTGGGAGTAACGAGGCCACCTGCTAAATTATCCCGACATCTCCGCCCGCCTGGCTGGGGTTCCCACAGCCTGCTTGTCTGCCCGTCTGAGGGCTATAGCGGCGATGTGGAGCTTGTACTTCGATTGGAAAGCAGGGCGACTGGTCCTTTCTCTGGCTTGGGACTCCCCCACCCCCCACACCTTACACCTCAGCAAACACATTCTCAGAGCCAGAGGAATTCAGACTTAGGAGGAACTAGGGAAAGAGGAGATGCTGCCAAAAGGTGACTGCAGAAATGTTTGCAAAAAGCTGGGAGGCGGGGAAGACAGAAGAGAAGAGACAGCCTCTGAGGACCCTCTTCTCCTGACAAGCAGGAGGTCTGTGCCCAAGAGAGCCCGAGCTCCAAGAAGAGGAGAGATGACTCTTCCACCTGGTTCCTGGAGCCGTCATGGTGTGAAGCTGGTGGGACTTGGCACTCCTGCCGCTCTGAGCTTGGAAGGGACTGTTTAAGGGCAGGAGGCGCTTGTGGTCTTGGACCATTTGCCAACCAAGGGACACACCACATTCACAAGGACCCTGGAAATGTGCAGGGGTGTTCTATGTGAGTGTAACTCAACACTGGAACCAAAGTGGCTGGACCTATGGTAGATAGCACCTGGAATTTCTCTGTTTCAAAAGCAACCCAGAAAACCCTTGGCTGGCCAAGAGTGCACAGAGCCTCACAGTGTAGCTCTACACTGCCCCCATGTGGCATTCCCACTCACTGCCCCCTCCCTATTCAGAAATCCATTCTATGTCCAGGCAAGCAACTCATTAAAGAAAATACCGACCCATTCTTAGACTGGGCAAGCCTCTCATGAAAGGATTTCTTATAAATTGTCCACACAAAACAACTTATACACAAGTCAAAGAGTTATTTGCTATAGAAGATAATGATTCACTTTATAAAATAATTTATCAAGGGATACCTATAAATGATTTATCTTCATGTGTAAAAACTAAATAATGAGGTAAAATTGATATTACACCTTGTATAAGAACAAGCTTATTGTTGTGCAAAAAGAAGCATGTGTGTTCGGCTAAATACTGAGGCCCATAGGGATCTTGCCAACAGTCATCTGGGGCCATGGGAGTGCCACTAACTTCTCAGACTAGGAAATAAGCTGGTCCGGTGGCCTGGAGGCAGAGTTGGTCCCTCAGAGGAATTATACCGCCTATTCACACCCACTGCCAAGATAGGGACTGTGGAGGTCTAGAGGAACTCTGATGCAGCCTGGGATTCGGGACTGGCAGGGAGGTACCGGAGGACCACACTTTCGAAAACACACAGCTAAAGCTCAGCCCTCAGTCTATTGCCAACCCTGCCTCTCTCCCCAAAGACTAAAGCATCACCTAGAACTTGGGGTTAGGGACTGGAAAAAGGATTTAGCAGGTGACAAGCAGGAGAACGAGAGGTGCGTGCAGAGAAGGGACACTGGCAGCTGACTATCGCAGCCTGTCTCCACTGTGGGCACACAAAAGAACCAGACCAGTGCCCCCTAAGCCCTCCCCAGAGAGTATCCAAGCCAGAATGACTTGGTCGCTGCTAACATCCTTTCTCGGCTTCCCATACCCATCACTCACCCACCTGGTCCCTGAGGCTTCTGCCTGCCCGCCCCTGCACGCCCTTCCACGCCGGGGGTGGGGGGGCACTCACCTGCGGCTCCGCGCGGGGGCGGTGGGCACAGGCTGGCCCTGGCCCTGTGGCTGGCTCTGCCCGGGCGGGGGCGCTGCTCGCTTGCGGGCGGGCTCCATGCCCGCGGGGGCCAGGCCGGGTCGCACGGCGGGGCTGCCCATGTACGGGGAGCCCGGGGGGCCCATGGGCGCCCCCTGGTGGGGCATTCGGGCTCCAGACGGCATCCCGGGGCGCTGGGGGGTGGGGCAGGAGGTGAAGCAGAAACCGGCGCCGGCAGGTCAGATTCGGTCCCGACCCCCAGACCAGTGTGCTGCGTCCCCGCCCCTCTCCAAGACCCAGGGCTGGTAACCCTGCGCTGAACGGGGAGTGGGAGTGATTGGTGGGAGGGGCGGGGGCGCGGGAATCTGCGCTGCTCTGGAGGAGGGGGCTCGCCGTCTCCTAGCAGGAAGCTAACTGAAGCCAGGCAATTGCCCAGGGCAAAGCCTAGCCTCGGAGCCACGCAAGGTACCGCAAAAATGAATATTAATGGCGCATTTCAACCTTTCAAAGGATGTTCACATCCGAACGGTCCTCTGCAAGCCAGTCAGAGCAGGTCTTTTCATCCCCAATTGACAGATGGGGCAACTGGGGCTCACAGCGAAAGGCGACCTCGCCAAGGTCATCCCAGCTCGGCAAAGGCAGCACCTGACGGGCCCTGCTCCCCGCTGCTTCGAGGGGCTGATCTCCTATGCTCATTTCCACATCCCACTTCTGGGGCTTTGTACTTTAGCCCCCATTTCCCTTTCCGGGCCCCCGGTTTTGGATCCTTGGTCTCAACTCCTTCAGCGGACTCCAAGTCTCTGACTTAGCCTGCCCCCTTAATTTTATTTCTCCCAAGATAATTCAAGAGGCTGGGCAAGGGCAAGGGGTCTGAGTTTTTGAATGTTAAGTGGGGAATTGAACTAGAAGTGGGCTGCAGCGCATGGGGGTTGGGGGGGGCAGGGATGGTTGAAGGAAGCTGCAGCAATGTTAGCATCCATTTCTCCCTCCTATCTGCCTACATCAGAGAGATAACCCATTCCCCTTCCAATCCCAGTAAGGGTAGAAATTGGAGGGAAATGAGGCAGGTTGTATTTTCCTGGACACCACCTCTAGGCGGTCAATCAAAACAGATGAGGTGCAAATCCAAGTGGAGTGTTCCAGAATCCACTTGTTCAGGCCTGGGAAGGGAGTTGAGGTTTAAGGGCTAATCAAGAGGTGGGACTGATTCAGAAGAATAGGGAGGTGATGGGGGTACAGACGCTATTATTTAAACACCCCCATCTCAGGCTAGGGATATAGCTTGGTACAGTGCTTGCCCAATACAAGTGAAGCCCAGGGTTCGATATCCCCAGTACCAAATAAACTGCACATGGTGGCACACACTTGTAATCCCAGTCTCAAGGTGGAGGCAGAAAGATCAAGAAAGATCCCCTATATAGTGAGTTCAAGGCCAGCATAGGCTATAGGAGACCCTGTCTCAATTTAAAATAAACAAACATAAAACACTCCTCATCTCATCCCAGGACCAAGAAGCCCCAACCCTAACCCCCAGGCTTCCTTTCTCACCCCCATCCCCCACCTCCCCACCCCAGCACTACTCATCCCTAAGGTCTCCACCCTCTGCCAGCAGCTGTCCCTGCCCATCTCTTCGGCTGTGAAACCAGTCAGTCCCTGAATCTGCCTCCCCCATTCCACCTGCCTCTGTCACTCACCACCAATGCCACCAGGGTAGAAACCATTCCCCACTACTAAAGGTCCCTTGATCACTCAAGAACTGAACCGCCAAAGTTGGCCATAGTCAAATCTTCTTTGCTGGATGGGACTCTAAAGCAACTCCCCCAAGCAGCCAGGTCTAGGACTGGTAACTCCGCTAACCCACAGGACTGCCTTGGGAAGTGCACCACAGAGATCCCTGCGGCCACAGGACAGGCTGCCACGGGGAAGCCCGCTCCCTATCAGCTGCTCTCCTGTTCATCAAGGCCACTGATACTGTCTGGTTTACTGAGAGGCCCTGAGAGGAAGGGGGCCTCCAGGGGCTCTGACACTAGTACCACCATCACAAGAGGTCAAGATTTGGGGGTCCCTTGCCTCTCTCACTGAGAAGGTGCTTCCTGGAGTCACAACCAAATTTGGCCATAGTAAATCTGACTGATTCTTCCCTCCATCGCTTATCTCCAAGCTTGGAGCCCTTACTACCAGGCTCTCCACGGGCTCAACTCAGTCATCTACCTCCTTAGGTCCCTGGGTACCCTCTGGCTTTTCATGTGTGTTCACATGTCTGTGGCAAGACAGTGGAGTTGCTATCCCTTTGGTGTCTAGGCCTCATGTGTCCCCAACTCCAGCCCTTCACACCTTTGAGGTATTAAGGTCATCAAGTTCTGGTGGCTGAGCCTGCCAAGGGATCCTCTGACCTCTTTAACTTGGGGTCCATCTCTCAAGCAGGCCTCTCTCAGCTCAGACAGCAGGGCCAGGTCCTCAGGACCCTCTTGCTAGGATGCTGAGGTTGCTTATTCAGAGAGAGCTTTTGCTCTCAGGTGCCTCCAGGGTCACCTGCTCCTAGTTCCTCAGACCCAGTCAGAGTGACACTGTCCCAGTGGATGAACAGGGACAACAGGCAGCCCAACCCTAGTTGTGTGTTCCAGTTGCCACCCCACCCCCACCCCAGGGCAGGGGTAACACCTGGGGCTACCAGTAAAAGAATGGGCGACGTGTCAGCTACAGAGGAGACCCACCTCTTGGGGGGACACAGTGCTTACATCCCACCCCTTGCCCCTGACAAGAGCCCAAGCCGACGCGATGCCTCTCTTCCCCGCCGCCGCGCGCCCATCCCCAGCCGACCGCTTGGCGACGTGTTCGGATGCCAGGGCGCCAGCAAGGTCCCAGGGTTGGGCCATGACTGTGCGCCCCCCAACCAAAGAGGTGGGAGAGCCGGAGCGCGCCGGCGGCCCCTCCCGATCATCCCTCCATTCAGCCCGAGCCAGCTCGCTCACCCTCCCCCGCTAACTTTCCCCCACTCACCACCCCATGGACCAGAAACTCAAAAAGTTTGCTTTTCGTGGCTTTGCGCGCCCCTCCGGCAACTTCGTCCGCGGCCATCGGGGTGGGCTCAGCGGCTCCTCTCACTCTCTCTCTCTCTTCCTCTTTCTTTCCCTTTTCTGCCTTTTTTTTCCTCCAACTCTCCCCTCTGAGTCCTGCTGGGCTCTCTCACACTTCTACTCGAGCGGAGTGGGGAGGGGGCCCCTTCAGGGCTGCCCTGACGGCCCACGGCCCACGCCGCCGCCGCCCGCCCGCCGCCGCCGCCGCCGCGGCTGCCGCATTCCTGCACTGATAAGACAGAAATAGTCCGGCGGCCCGGGGTCTGCCTGCGACGCGGCGGGGACAGAGCAGCCCTCCCGTGCACCCCGCGTGGTCCAAACGGCGCAGATAAGCTGCAAGCCAAGCCGATCCGCCCGGAGGCTGTGAGATGGGCAGCGGCGCAACGCCCAGGCCGCCGGAGGCCCACCGGTGGCGACACGGGGAGGGAGCACCGGGGGAGGTGACAGGGGGCTCGCCGGCCACCCTGCCTTCGCCACAAATAGTTTCTTGGTTAGGGAATTCGCCGACAGGGCCAGGCAGAGAACAAGCAGTTCCAACTTTCTTCCCCCAAGTGGCTCCCGCCGCATTTCTGAGGCCCTTTCCCCAGGGACCAGGCAGGCCAAGTAGGGAAACATTTGCTGAAAGGAATCTGGGGGGGAGCTCGAGCCCAGAGGAGGCCTTGCTCCTGTCCCAGGGCCGGCCGCGGTGGGTGTGCCGGGCTAGGCGGGTTCCCGGGCGTCCGCAGATGTGTGTGCCCTTGTCTTGCACACCGTGTGTCTGCACCCTTTTGTGGCACGGCGCAGTGGCTGTGGGTGTGGATGTTTATGTGCGTGCTCTGACAAACGCCGGGTCTGTGTGCTTCCCTCCACAAGAGCCGCCGTGCCTGCGCGCGTGCGTGTGGGGCAGGACACGGCCTGTGTCTTTCAGCTCTGTGGGAGTCTATTTCTGGGCTTGTGAGTCTTTGTTTGTCTCTGTGTGAGAAAGAGAGGGCAATAGGAGAAGTATTTCCGAAAAGGGGACATGGATTGGGCTCATGGGAACAGGAAGAGTAAATGTGGGGAACAGTGCCGAGCCAGGATGGGTACTTGGGTGGGTAAGAAGGAAAGAGTGAGGCAAACAGGGTTTGATGGCTTTGGCATGGAGACTCAGAGAGGTTGGGGATGGTGAGGTCCGCCCCAGGACCGAAGAGAAAGCAGGAGTGTGGAGTGGAAAGATGAGGGAGCCCCAAAAGGGATCCTGTAGAGAGAACTGGCCGACCCCGGAGTGGAGGAAGAACAGAAAGGAGGGGGCAGATCGTGAGATCCCTAGGCTGAACTCAGGCCCCGCCCATGCCAGAAGCCACGCCTGTTCCCACCTTCTGGAGGAGGAGCCCGCAGGCTTTGGGACAACCAAGGGTCACATTTATGGGCCTGCTGGGACTGCAATTGTCAGAATTCAGATGAGGGAGGGACAATGCCTGAGGAGATTTGTGGGAACACGTTAAAATTTGAGCCCTCAAGACCCAGCATTGCACCGAGGGGCCCTTCAGAATGTCTTCATTGGTCAGGGCAAGGCACAGAGGGCACGGTCTCCCAGGAGTCTTTTTGGCCAGCACCTAAGTTTCCTGGAGGTCCTGGTAGTATGCCTAACTGTCATTGTCCTTTCAGGTGCGCACTGTTACCGTGAAAGATTAGAGAACATTTTGTTCACATAGATGCTGCGGGAGCCACTGGTTCAGGGTTGGCTGACTCCAGCAGCCACAGGCACCGGTAGCTGGAGTGATGATCTGCTTGGGTGCAGCTGCTCATCTACAACCCCCCACTCACCCCCTAGTCCGAGGCTCTTCTGCCATTGTGTGATGTCGCCACTTGCCCTCCGCCTGTCCCATCCCACTCATCCTTTAAGGCTCAGGTCAGACCCTGCTTCCTGCAGGGAGTCTTCCTTGTCCTCACTCATGGGAACACATCCTGGTCTTCTCCAAATGTCCGGTATCATCTATCTTGTCCAGAAACTGGACTAATGCCTCATGTACTCTTTGCTTCAGCTGTGTTGGGTTTGGTATCCCAAGAAGGCTTTGACTCCTGAGGGCAGGGCCTGGCCTTTGCGCCCGTGTCTCCCCAAGGCCTGGGTACAGGTACTCTACAACACCAAAAGTTGAGGGCACCTGCAAAGCGCAACAGGCCAGTGATGCAGCTGGTGCCTCTGCCATTTACCTGAAGATTTGAGTCATCACAGCCCACCTCTGCCTTTACTTCTAGCAGGGACTGGGAAACCCCAGTCCTTGGAGGTTCTGGGAGTGGGGCAGATACCTCTAGGCTTTAGGAAAAGCAGGGTGTCCTCAACTTTTAGAGCTACCTCTTGAGAAAAGAAGATAGTAGCTGTACTGGCATCTTAGCTTTAGGGGTCTGGGGTGACCAAAGGAGGGACGGGCACAAGATCTGTGAGGGAGCTGAGAGATTACAGGGGTGGTCTTGGTGGTAAAGGAGATTGTGGGACGTGGTTTCACCAATGGCTGAGTGAATACCAGTCCCAGGGAGATGGAGAGCATCAGTCAGGTCCAAACCATCCCTCATTATACTGCACAAATGGCAGCTATATGTACACAACCCCAGACACACACCTAGGGGCACATATATGACAAACCGCCACAGGGACAAGGGGCCACATGGATGTGCACATACAGGCACACCTTGATCTCCCCCACCGGAGACGCTGGGTTCACTAGCGAGCAGACACATTAGCATGCTCTTCTAGCAGGTCCGGTGTGTGTGTGTGTGTGTGTGCGGGGGGGGCGGGGGGGTTCTTGTTCAGGGAGCCCTTCCCACAAAGGCCAGGATCCCCACCAGCTCAGTGCCACCAGGGCGCTGGGCAGCAACACGCCGCCCACAGTGCCTGCGGAGAGCCCGGACTTCTTCCAACCCGACAGGGCGCAGGCCACACCCGGGCAGGCCTAGAGCGTGTCTGGGGCAAGGGGAGGGCGGCCTGCGAGGCTGCCCGGAGCCGGAGTCCCCCCTGTCGTCCCCCCATCTCTCCTTCCCTCGCAGAAGCACGACCAGCACCAAATGGCAAAGCGCCGCTCCCCGCGCAGGGAGCGCTGCGCTGCGGCCCGCGGGACGGACCCGGCCGCCTCGCCCCCAATAGTGCAGAGCGAGCGACCGCAGCCGGTGCACTGGGGGCACCGGGCCGCCGGCCTGCACCGTCCTCCCTCCGCCCGCACCGGTCCCCAGCCCGAGCATGCGCGCTGCGGCCTCCCTCCCGGTGAAGGTCAGCCCAGGGCCCAGCTGCAGGACTCTGCCGCGGCCAGGGGAGGCGGAGAAGGGAGGAGGGATGCGGGAAAGAGACTTAACTCCTTCTCTGCGGGAAGATGGCCACCTAGACACAGCCCGAGTCCAGAGTCTTGTGCTCCCTCCCTCTGTAGAGGTCCCGATTGGGGACAAGGAAGGGGGGAGTTGAGGAGGGGGTGGGGAAGGGGGAATGGAGGGCTGGAAGAAGGGAAGGGAAGCTGGCTGGGAGAGGAAGGGAGGGAGTGGGGGGAGGAACAAAGGCGAGAAGAGGGAGAAAGGGCGGCTTGCCAGAGAGACCCCTTTCTCTTGTCAGCTTTCCCTATACCCCAGAAGTAAAAGTTCCCTCAGAGGAATACAGTTACCCCTATTTTATTGGGGAGAGTGTAAAGAGAGATTGTTTGGAGCTCTCAGGGCCAGGACTTCTGATTTTTGTGGCATGGTCCATCCCTAATCTAAGCAAGCCCCACATCCTTCTCCTTAGGTCACTAAATCCTAGGACCTGTAAGGGGACCAGAGTCTGGTGACTAAGCTCCAAGTCCCCTGGAAACTCTGGCTAGAACTTAGAGCCAGGCCCAGTTCCTTGAAATGGTAGGAAAGGCCTCTGAGGGCTCAACAGTCTCACTCCTACCCCACCTGAGATGCAGATACAGTCCTTCTGTGGGACCCCTCACAGTGGCTCCCCTGCCTGAGCAGCTGTGTGCTCCCCATTAGTGTCAGGACACGTCTGTGCTCATCACACAGCCTACTGCTGTCTCTCTGTGTAACTTTGTCTTTCTGTGTTTTGCATGTGTACACGCGCACACACACACAGCAAATATGAGCGAGCAAAAAACAAAGAAAAAAATAGGACACCAAAACAGTTGTGTGACCTTGGATGAGTTGCTGTTATCTGCCCACTCCTGCTTCCTCTGGAGTAACAAGAGAGCCTTGGCCCAGGGATTCCAGGGCCTTTCTTGCTCAGGGATCCAAAGACTCCAGACAGAAAAGAGCTGAGGCAGACAAGAGGGAAGGGTGGGGAGGGAGGGGCAGAGAGACATGGGGACACAGCTCCCCAACCAGTGGGTGCTGCTCCTAGAGAGGTCTGAGCTGCTGTCAGCCACTCCTCTGTGAAGTCCTCAGGGACACCCGGCCTCCCTCCTTCCTTTCCTCAGAGTCACTCTCTGTCCCTTGCCACACCTCATTTGTGCCCTCAACACCACATACCACATCATGGGCCCCGTGCCATGAGGGAAAGACCTTACCGTGGGGTCCCCAGGGTCCTGCGCCGTGGGCAGGTACATGATAAAGGTTAGCTGAATGCACCGTCCTCCTTCCTCTCTGCCTGCGTGGGTCTGTTCAGTCTAATGGGATGCTCCTTGACACCCCTCCCACCCCCACACACACCGCACACACAATGAACTGCAAACATCGGGGAGCTGAGGCTGCTGGTCGCAGGAGGAGCGCAGAGCCGGCCTCTGGGGCTCTGAGCATCCTGCTGGCCCAGAGGGAAGGCACATTTTGGATTCAAAGCCAGTTTTCTTTCATCCCCCTCAAGGCCTCCATTAATTAGGTGGTCTCTTGGAGCAGGTCACTCTGAATAGCTTAAGGCGCTATGAAAAATAAAAAATAAAAAGGAGCCACCCAGGCTAGGTGCCCATTTCTGAGGATATGGCAGGTGTGTGGGGTCATGTTTCTGTGCAGTCTTGAAAGATATAGCCCACCGCACCCCAGTGTGACTCTGCCTGTAGGCAGGACTGCATTAGTAGTTGAATTAGCTAGTACCCTGGGAAGAAAGGACATGTCACACACAGTCACCACACCTCCTCCTTGGTCAACATTTCACAGGTTTGGCTAGAGTCTAGGGCTTAGATAGGAAAAGACTCCAAGACTTGGGACCAAATTGCAGTGGGGAGGAGCATAGGCTGGGTCTGGACACACAAAGCTACAAGCTTTCCCCTCTCCTCTTCTGGAGCTTGGAGCCAGTGGAGACGCTCTGGGCCCTTCCATGGGGCAGTCCATCATCCCACGATAGCTTCTCTCACCCTCTGAAACCTCACCTAGTGTCCAAATGCCTGCCGCTCTAAGGGAGCCCACCCCTTCATGTCCCAGACTTCCTGACTGTTTGATCTGTGTGCAGACACTAGTGGAGTCCTCAGTGTTTGTTGCTAAGAAGCTGAAGACAGAGATTCAGGAAAAAGCCCTGTGGTTTCCTGGAGGTTTGCTCATGTCCTCACTTCTAACACTGTGTCCCTAGGAATGCCCCGTCCTCCTTGGGAGAAACACCTGTCCTCATTTCTGGCCAGGATGCCATCTGGTATCCCACTGTCCCCTGCTGAACTCTGGAAATGCAAGGGACATACAGAATGATGGGAATTGAACCCAGGGCTTCATGAATGTTAAATCAATCCTTTATTACCATGCCACACTGCAGATCAACTTTATCCCACAACCTGTACCATTTTAACCTTCCTTCAGTATACCCCTTGACTATCTTCCCCCCTCATCCTACAACATTCAGTCTCTAGCAACCCTTCCTGCCAGCACACAACAGGATTGTTTCCCCATCTGAAAAGGACTCTCCCCACCCTACTTCCTGCAGTTGCAATGAAACTTCTCAAGAGTGTACCTGCATTTGCTATCTTTCCTTCTGGAACTCAAATCCTGGTGGATGGACATCCCACTGAGAGGGTCCCTGTCAGGAACACCAGTGGCCTCCACGTTGTCCAATGCCACCATCCCCAGGCTGTGTCTTGCTTAGCACACTACAGTGTTTGACCAAGGAAACTGCTTCCTTCTCTGCTATCCTCCTGCCTACAGGATGCCCTTCCTCTCAGGCTTCTCCTCCGTCCTGCTCCTCATGTTCCCTCTCAATATTGGGGAACCATGAGAGGAAGAGCTCAGCTCCTAAAGTCCTCTATCAGGTTTCACTGACTGGTACCACAACCTCCTGAAGGTCTGTTCTCACTAGGTACCAGGTGTTGACCTCTGAAGTTTTCCCATAACCCAGGACTCTCTCCCAGCCTTTAGGCTGCTAATTCTAATTGTCGACTCAGTATTTCCACTCAGTCCTTTAACCGACAGCTCAAACTTAATTCCTCATTAAGTTCTACTCATTCTCCACTCTTTCCCTCTTTCAATGGCCCAGGTCCCCAGTTCTTGAGCCACCCTAAAATTCCAACTTTCTCTCATACTTACATTCAATCTGAAAAGATATTCTCCTGGCTCTGGTTCCAAAATCCAAGTTTCTCTCCTTTCTGCTGCTATCCCCTAGGTCAAGACCACAAGTGCTAAGTGGTCGGCTTCCCACCCTGCCTAGCCTGCTCCTGACACTGTAGTCAGAGGGGTACCCTATGCAGGCACTCAACATGCCAAGCTGCATGTGTGTGTCTATGTATGCATAGGAAAAATGGGCAGAACAGGGAGGCCTAAGCTTCCTACAGCTACAGCATCTCCAGTTGTGAAGTTCTGATATCCAAGAACAAGATGCTATCACCCATCAGTAAAAATCACAGTTGCTAAAAGAAACCAAAACCACAGAAAGGGATACTTGGTGGGGGCTTGGGCCCCCCAGGCTCCCTATCTGATTTCCAGTAAGACCCAAGTCCTGCCAGGCGGTGGTGGCACACGTCTTTAATCCCAGCACTTGGGAGGCAGAGGCCGGCGGATCTCTGTGAGTTCCAGGCCAGCCTGGTCTACAAGAGCTAGTTCCAGGACAGGCTCCAAAACTACAGAGAAACCCTGTCTCGAAAAACCAAAAAAAAAAAAAAAAAAAGACCCAAGTCCTACAGTCCCGCTCTGCCCCCTCCCCCACTCTCTGCTCTGGCCTCCTGACTCTCTCCTTGCAGCCTCTTGTGGCTCTTTGGAAGCTAGCTACTTTCCAGCTTAACCCCGGCTCTCTCCTTCTACCTGGGGTGCTTTTCCTTCACCACCTGCAAGGGCTCTCACCTCCTGGAGATCTGTTCTCATCCAGACACAGTCTGCACTACTACTGAAAACTATAGCCTTAGGCTGAGCGTGAAGATGCACACCTTGATTTCTGTGAGTTTCTGGCCAGCCTCATCTACACTGCAAGTTCCAAGCCAGCCACAGCTCCTAGTGAGACTCTGTCTCAAACAAAATAAAACAAAAACCTGCAGCACCTAGCTGGAGAGAGAAGTCAAGGCTTGCTTCCATGCTGTAAGTTCGATCCTCAGGATGCACACAGTGGAGGACGAACACTGACTCAGGCAAGTTGTCCTCTGATCTCCACGTGTGCACCGCGGCCCATGCATACTTCAAACCCGCTATAAATAAATACATTAAGTAATGAAAAGAAACCTGCATCCTCCCTCTCCCCTCCAACATCCTTACTGCTTTTACTCTGCTCAGTTTCCTCAATAGTACTTTAGCCCTCCCCTAGTCTACATAACCTCCTCCTGGTTATTTATTTTTTTTAAAGATTTATTTATTTATTGTGTACACAGTGTTCAGCCCCCATGTATGCCTACAGGCCAGAAGAAGGCACCAGATCTCATTACAGATGGTTGTGAGCCACCATATGGTTGCTGGGAATTGAACTCAGGACCTTTGGAAGAGCAGTCAGTGCTCTTAACCTCTGAGCCATCTCTCCAGCCCTCCTCCTGGTTATGTTAATGCTTCTCTTCCCATCTTTATCTCCCACCCCATTAGGGTGCAGTCTCCCAAAAGTTAAGGCTTTTTATCTGTCCTGTTTGCTGATAACTCTCAAGTATCTTGGACGTAGTGGAGGCTGCATCTAATCAAAGATGCAGAGGAAGCTGCCTACTCCAGTCAGTTTGGGTTCTGAAGCATGCTTCCCTGCTGGGTAAGGCTCCTATCTGAACCAATGTTATCTCAGTAATAACAACACATCTTCCATTTGCATAGAACTTCTTCACTGTTGACCAAACACTTTCACACACATTAACCTGCCTGGTCCTCACAGACACCTCAGGCGCCTGCCTGAGAGACTTTCTAATCTAAAGATAAGGACAATGGTGTTCTCAGAGCCACGTGACTTACCAAAGTCACTGTGAGGTTACAAACTGGGCATGCATATCAGACCTCTGATATAGAGGTCCTTGGGTCTCCCCTTCATCGCAAGCTGCCTCCCCAGAATCTTCTGTGGAAGGAACACCTGTCCAGGAGTCACAGAGTCTAACACTGGCATTCCCACCTTCCCACACACCTGCCTTGTTAATGAAGGACACCAAAGGGCTGGGAGATGGCTTAATTAGGAAGTGTTTCCCATGCAAGTACAAAGATCTGGGTTCAGATCCCCAGAACATGCATAAAATCCTGGGCCCAGTGAAGTACGTCTGTAACCCCAGCATTTGGGAAGCAGAGATGGACAGATCCCTTGAGCTAGCTGGCTAGTTAGTCTAGGCAATCAGTGAGCTCCAGGTTCACAGAGAGACTCTGTCTCAAACATAAAGTAGCCAACAATAGAGAAAGACAACTGACTTCAATCTCTGCCGCCACACATGCATCAACAGGTGTATTCCATTACTTTCACAGCCAGAGCACACCATAAACATACGTGCACGCAAAACACATCATGCAAACCCCCCGCCCTCCCCACGAGAGTGCATAAGCATGTGTGAAGGAAGTCAAGACTCCTGGAAGCCTGTGCATAAAGCTGATTTACTTTCAATTATTTCTTGAACACCACCCCCAAACTCAAGCACATTGTTTCCAACATATAAATCTTCAAAGAGTCACCACCAGGTTGTCTAAGATAAATGTCAGTGTACTTATGGTGGTGTCCTTAGCTCCTGTGTAAAATTCTTGGTTAAATTTGAAATAAGCAAGCCCCTTGCTATGTGACTCCTCCTGAAGTATGGCCAGATGTGCATCTATCTTGTAACATGAGGAAGCATGTGCATGAATGAGCAGGGTCACCCAGCTCCCTGTCCCTCACCTCAGGCTGCTACGCTTCAGAAGTTTATTGTCCTCAGGGCACGCCAGCTCATCCTGCCTTCCTGGCACCACTTGGAAATAAGAAGCTTGGGAAACTCAGAGGCTCTACCCTGGTCCTCAAGAAGTGATGTGCATAGCAAGAGGCTGGCTATGTGGAATAGACTGTGGAGCTCTCTCTGTCCCTCCCTCCCTCTCTCCCCCTCCCCATGAGTGTATGTATACTGTATGTTCGTGTGCATGGTGTGTGCATGCACGTGGAAGCCAGAAGTCATCCTCAGGTGTCATTCCTCAGAAACTATATATCTTTCGAAAAATCGTCTGGAGCTTGCTGATTGGTCTAAGTTGGCAGGCTAGCAAGCCCCAGAGAGGGGTCTATCTCTCCCCAGCACTGGGATATGTATGCTATGATGTCCAGGCTTTTGACATGAACTAGGGATCAATCTGAGGCCCTCATGCATGCACTGTAAACACTTTACCAAATAAGCTATCGCCATGGTTCCCCACATTCCTTGTGGAACTTGGTGAAAGTGTATAGGGTTGAAAAGCAATAGAGACTGTGTGACATGCCCATGACCAAGGATGTCATAGTCAAAGCTGGGTTCTGCCATCTCTGTGTATCTCCAAACAGTACAGACTATGAGTGAGCAGAAACAAGTGTTCCTGGGGTCAAAGGCTCTGGTGGCAGCTAAGAAGCCTCCCTGTGGGCAGACGGAGGAAGTAGGCTAGGCCTGTTTTCAGGGCCTAGACCAGCTTAGTATCCCACCCCTGACTTTTGCAAACCTTTGTAACTGGCAGCTGTTCTCCCAGAGTGCCCTTTTCTCTGAGACTGGTGGCAACCAGAAACAGGCAACAGGCCTTGCTCCTAGAACTGGCCCTTGCCTTGACCACTCTGATCTGGCAATCAACTGTCTAGGGACAGGGCTTTGACAACCTGGCCCCACTGCCCTGCCCTGCCCTGCCCTGCCCTGCCCTGCCCTGCCCTGCTCTGCCATCCTCTATGGCCCTAACCCACTGCCCTGGGCAGAGTCCCTGCAGGTAACACGGTGTGATGGTCTTAGCTGAGACTGTAACACATGTTTTCTCCACTTTGGTACCATTAGCATTTGGGACAGGATGACAAGCATGGTCTTTTTAGTACTGAGTTATACTTTCTGCTTCAGAGTGACTTACTGTGGTGGCTCTCCTATGCACCACAGGATGTTTGAAGCATCCCTGGCCTACATTACCAGACTCTTTCTCCTCTTTCTCCGGGGTGATCATCAAAACACAGTCAGACACTGTCCCCTGTCTCTGGAAGGAGGGGCTGCCCCAGGTTGAGATCCTCAGCTCTACAGTCATGTCTTGGGATCACATCTGGCTCAGCACAGCATTCTTTGACACCTTTGAACCTCGTTTTCCTTATCTGCAACACAGGGAGCCCTGTCTTGACTCATAGTGGCTGAGGTTACAGAGGGGTCCAATGCTTGGCCCCATGCATGGCTACCCTCTTAGTCCCCCAGTGTCACTGCCCTCCTGGACTGCCTTTACCTCATACTGCAGGCCCAGCTGATCCTGCTGCTGGCTGATCCCTGCTAGGGCCCAGTGGCAGCAAAAGACCCCCAGAGCCCTTCATCTGTGGGGGGGGCGATGATGGGAGTGGGAAAGCTGCACAAATGCCCTGGAGGGAGCACGTGAGAGATTGGCCAGAGCCCCTAGAAAATAGCCAGGCGATTACTCACAATGACTAATTACGCAAGGCTCTGGGATCCCTGGGGAGTTGGACTCTTCCCAAACTGTTGGACACATCCCAACGGAGAACAGCCTAGAGCTATACCAGTGTGCATATAGGTTACCACAGGGGAAGCCTGCATCCTACACCCTGAGAAGAGGCTGTGGCTAGGGGCCACACGAAGGAGAGGAACGCTCAGGAGTCATGCAGAAGTGTGTGCCCTGGGCATGAATCTCAGGCAAACCCACAAGACAACTGTCCAAGCCCTGAGTTGGGACTGACAGCAGAGGCGTCTACAGAAAAAAGCTGGGCCTGTGGACTCAATGCTCTCTACTCTGCACACTGTAAGTGTCCATGCCACAAGAAACACATCCCCCTGCCTCTGGGGACCCCTGCAGTCCCTGAATAGACAAGATGGGGTGAAGGGCTTAGTGCCATGGAGCTGTTCAGACTCTGCAGTGGGAACAGGGATTGCCCCACCCAGGTAGGTGAGGCACCGAAGCCGTCTTGGGTCATCTGTGCAGAGCCATGAACTAGATGTGGTAAAGGCCCACTTGGATGAGGTAAGTGTGGGTAGGAGAGTACCATGGTTCTGGGGCACACAGAAAGGTAGCCTTCTTTTGAGAGAGGCACCTTGGGGCTCAGGCTTTGTCTTGCAGAGGGTCTTATGAATAATGGCATGGGAACAGATGGCAGGTGTCCAGAGAGCTTGGTCAGGACGAAACTAGGAAGAATTACAGCTGACACATAGGCATCTGCTGAGTCAGGAAGGAAGCCTGCCTCTAGGTTGTTTTCGTTTGTTTCAGGTAACCCAAGCAGGTTGAGAAATCTTTATGTAGCTGAGAATGACCTTGAACTTCTGATTTTCCTGTCTCTACCTCCTCAGTGCTGGGATTACTGGTGTGCAATCACCGTCAAACTTGTTTCATGCAGTGCTGTTGCTTGAATCTGGGGGCTTTGTTCCAGGCAGTCAAGTACTGGACCACCTGAGCCTATAGGCCTCCTCTGCTTCCAGTCTGTTTTGCAGCCTGAGGCTGGCTATAGGCAGATAGGAGTGGGAGGAGGGAGTGAAGATGTTCCCAAATATTCAATTAGAAAACAAATAACCTCAGAGGGTAGAGGCAGGAAAATCAGGGGTACAAAGCTAACCTCAGTTACAAGGCAAGTTCTATGCCTGGGCTACATGAGACCCTGCTTCATAAAAGAAAATAGCCGAGGGCAGGGACTGATGTTTAAACCAAGCAAGGCTGAGGCTGTAACTGCAATTTCAAGCCCGAGGGAGAGCCGGGGACAAGCGGCAATGGGTCCCTGCACTCACACTGCCACATTCCATAGCCCATGAAGCCCTGTGCCTGTTTCTCAAGTTCTATCTGCAGGAGGCCCAGTCTCCCCTCCCTTCTAGCTATATCGGCCAGTTAGCTCAGGCCAGTACCAGGGCCCAGCATTTCCCGTGTTTTTCTGTTGTCATTAGCATCCTCTTCTCGGTTACCCTCACAGCCACTACAGGGTTGAGGGTCAGGGTTCTGTCTCTTCCTGATCCTCTAAGCCCATCTGCATCATCTGCCTACTACCAGTCTTGGTCTGGGCACCCCCATCTCTCCCCTGGACCCAACTCTTCACCCCCAACTCTCTTCAGCTTGTTTCCTACACCATGGCCAGATCAATATTTTAGAAGGTGTGACTAAGAACACCGTCCATCGCTTTAAAGATCAGTGTTTTAGAAGGTGTGACTAAGAACACAGTCCATCCTTTTTAAGATCTGACAATGGTTTCTATCACACTAATGAAATCCAAATTCCTTGCCCAGTTCTCAAACTCATTGAGCAGCTGTTACCTCAGAGCCTTTGTACATGCGTGAGCAGCTCTTTGGGGTAGAAAGTCACACTCCTGAAGGCAAATTTAGTTCCTGCATAGAGAGGAGTGGATATCAGCTCCAGCCTTGGGACAGTGCCCCAAAACAGCAGCAGTGTTGGCCACAAGGTAGGGTGGAGTAGCATACCTGTGAAGCCTGTCCCAAAGCCCAAGGTGTGTGAGGGTGAGGGATGAAGGAATCTTCCAGGACAGCCCACAGCCTGGGCTGGCAACAGTGGGAGTTCCCAGGGTACAATGAAACTGTCATCCCCTAAGTGGCTCTCCATGAGCCAACCCTCCCAGCCCCCTGTGACAAGGAGGTGGCATGAGTGAATGGTGACAAGAATGGAGCTGTGTCCCCTCCTCTGCTGGAGACAGCAGCATGGTTAACTGCAGTATCTGAGCTGGGGGTCATCAGGAGGAACAGCACTGAATGCCAGGGTAACTGGTGTCACGTGAGGTTCTGCATGCTCCCACACGAGGAGGCCTGGAGCAGGCAGGTCGCCAGGGTCTCATCCTCCGGCACCTCAGTAATAGCAGTGTGCCCACTTGTCCCTCAGTACCTTGGTTCCCAGATATTTGAGTCCTAATCACCTCCCAAAGGTACCAGCCACCTCAAGGTCATCTTTCTGAAGACTCAGTCCCACATACTGAAGGCAGCTATTGTAGTTCCCGACCCTGTGTGGGCTGAATGGTGAACCCCTAATTCTGGACATGTCCAGTACATCAGAATGTGAACTTAGAAAGAGACTCAATGGGGCTGAAGAGATGACGCAGCAGCTGAGAGTGCTGGTTGCTCTTCCAGAGGATCTGGGTTCAATTCTCATGGTAGCTCACACCTGTCTGTAACTCCAGTTCCAGGAGACCTAAAACCCTCACACAGACATACATGCAGCTAAAACATCAATGTAAATAAACTAAAGATAAAATAATTTAAAAGAAAGAAAAGACCACGGGTCACAGGAGAGGTCCTGACCCACTGTGACGAATGTGCTAGAGGAAAGGGAAACAGGCTCAGGACAATGTGCACGGAAGTGCGTGAAGAGGCAAAGGGAGAAGTGGTCTGCGGTCACGTCTGGTACAGGCCCAGCAGCTGTGGCACACTAGTTCAAACATACTGTCCTTTGGCACGCCTGTGCCTGGCCTTGAGACATACCGCCAGGCCATTTGTGACCCTGACCTGGAACCTAAGAACGGTGCCAGTTCTCCGAAGGGCATTGAATGTGACACCTTAGATACGTGCATTCTAGTAGTGCATCCTGTGCCAGCGCCTCAATTTACATACTGAATCTGAGTACTCCGCAGATGTGTGGAGCCACATGAATCTCTCTAAGCCTCGATTTCCTCCGCGTGAAAATGGGTATGCTACCCCCTGGCCCGGGTCAATGTGAAGAGCACAAGAGCAGGAGATGGTACGAGAGCACTGTCTTCAGGTCACAAGGCCATCGCCACAGCAGCTTTTCATGTATCCCATAACCCCATGCGCCTTGAAACCTCACACCTCCCGTTGTGCCCAAACATACGTCCACTCCATGCTTGTGAAGAAGTCCCTCATACTCAGAGACAGAAACAGTGGTTAATCCTGCCAGTGTGTATCCGAGAGAATCAGCTCGTTGCTCGACTGGTTGGGAGCCTCTGGGTTCCAGGACTGATAGCTAACAGTCACCAGCTGTGTGACATGCAGAAGTCTGGGGAATGTGGCCATCCATCTTCATCCAAATCTTTGCTCATCTAAATCTCTACACTTAGTATTAAAAAGGGACAGAAGTTGGAGAAAGCCTCTTTATAGACTTCTCTATGCCTACTGGGCTTCATTTTCAATTATTTTTTAATATAAACATGTGATTTAAACAGGGTCTTATTTTGAGTCCAGGCTAACCTTGACTAACCTTGAACTCTTTCTTTCTTTCTTTCCTTCCTTTCTTCCATCTTCCCTTCCTTCCTTTCTTTTTAGATAGGGTCATCCTGTGTAGCCCCAGCCTGTGAGTCACTATGTAGACTAGGTTGGCCAGGAACTAACAGGGATCTGTATGCCTGTGCATCCAGAGTACTGGGAGTTAGTCTCGAACTCTTGATCTTCCTGCTTTAGCCTCCCCAAATAGAATTATAGGTGTGTGCCACCATGCCCAATCATCTTAATTCTTTCAAATATGTCGATAATAGCAACATCCAGCCAATGTCATGCTTGAGTCTCCTCTCAGCCCTGGTGGGACTCCTTATGCCACTGTAACCAGCAAAGGACACAGAGCAGGCTCACCAACCCCCTTCCCTGATTAGGGCCAATGGTCACATAGCTGCCAGCACACCATTGCACTCATCCAGTCCTCCTAAATACACTGAGAGATGCTTTCTTATCCACCTTCAAATGGACATGCATTTCTGGGTGAAGGTTAGCCTCTGAGACAGCTAATTTGGGTTCTGGGCTAAGGGAGAAAAGGTGGGTGGCAGGGCAAGGAGGGTGGTGTGTTGTTCTGGCCACACAATGTCTTTCAAAAATATTTATTTTTGTATATACATATGTATTCATGCATGTATGTGCATCTTGTTTGTGTGAATGTGTGTGCATATGTGTGCAGGCGTGCACACAGAGATCAGAAGGGGGCATCAGGTGTCCTCTATCACTATCCATCTATTCCTTTGAGGCAAGGTCTCTCCCTGAACCTAGGACTCAATTTTTCTTGGCTAGGTTGGAAGCTAGCCAGTCCCAGTGATCCTCCTGTCTTTGTCTCTCAGAGCTGGGATTGCAGGCATTCATGGATGCCTGGCTTGTTATGTGAGTACTGGGATCTGAGTCAGGTCCTCATGATGGAGTAACAAGAACTTTTGACCAATGAGCCATTTCTCCAGATCTCACACTGTGTCCTAAATACTTCTATTTGGTGCTACCCCTAAAATTTGGGAAATTTCATGGGAAAAGTTAAGTCTCTAGACTCTCTTTAAATTTAGCGACCTGATCCCTGAAGTCAACCAATCCCTGTGGAAGCAACCAGAGGGAATCAAGGAAGAGCTGCCCCTCTGAGAGGCTTGCCGCTCTCAAGGGACATATTCTCAACTCTCCTTATTTTAGGAGTTGCAACCCAAATCCCAAGGGCCCAGCTATGATATAAGAGAGTGGCATGGGCTTTGTGCGAGATGATAAATAATAACTTTGACCTTGAGCCTCAAGGCTGTAAAAGGGGGGAGGGCTGGGGTGGAGAGGGGCTGTACAAAGGGTGGCTGTTTGTCCTTTTGAGAACCAGCAGGGTTTGGGCAAAGCATGGCTCTGAGGGCCGCATGTGGTGGAGACACCCTGGTTGGGACTCTTGTCCTGGTCACTGGGAAAATGACTTAGATTTGTGAACCTCAGTGTAATTGTCTTAGAAGCGACGGCAGTTCTAACCACATTTACACCATAGTGTTTTGAGACTCAATTAAACCAGGAAACAATTTTAAAGCCACCAAGAAAGTCAAGCAACACTGGCTGCTGCTGCCCACCCACCTGCTATCTCTACTTCCTGTAGGTGCCTGGGTACCCTGCTTCCAGGGTCTGAGTGCTGCTGAGGAAGCTGGCAGGGGCTGGGGTATCTCAAAAGCTGGGCCACCGTCCCCCTGGAGGGGCCACCTTCAGGTGTCTCAGGTGCCTGGGGCTTTAACTTAGTTGGTAGAGTGCTTGCCCAACATGCACAAGGCTCTGGTTTCAAACCTGAGAACTGTGTAAAGCGGGACTGTAATACAGCATTTGGGAGGTGGAGGCTGGCAGAGCCAAAGTTCAATGCCATTCTCAGCTGCACATCAAGCTGAGGCCAGCTTAGGCGACACGAAACCCTGGTTCAAAAAAGGCATCTAGGCATTTTCTTCTGAATTAAGAGTCCTAATAGGGCATGGTAAAGAGGGGACACGGAGGCAAGAGAGAGCCAAAAAAAATCACAGTGATGTTCCCTGCAAGACTGGGGTAAGTTAGAAGAAAAATGACTTGGGGACTAAGGATGTGGCTCTGTGGTGGAGCGCTTATCTGTTGTGTGTTCAAGACCCCGGCTCCGATTCCTAGGAGCACAAATAAGACAAAGAAAACATCTATGGAAGGCAATAAAGGAGTCCTCTGAATATGCAGACCGAACAGAACGGGAGGTGCTGGTTATAAAGATGGACTAAACTTTGATCAATCCCTGTGAGAGTTCAGGGTAGAGCACGGGAGGCCAAGCTGAGCAGTGGTGCAGCGAAGAGACCGTGGACAGATGTTGGGACCTGGAGCCAAGGGAGCTGGTGCTCCAAGGCTTACAGATGACACCTGCAGAAGGCAGGGCTGAAAATTTATTCTAAGCCACATGGTTACTGGGGGGGGTGTGCTCCCAGCTCTAGTTTCATGCAGAGTATTCTGCACTCATATGCATTGATTCTTTACAGAAAGGAAGGCTTTGTGATCAATTCTGCAGACAGGACACTCACGTTTGGAGAACTAATGCCCGCCCCCCCACCCCTGCCGTGTGTGTGTGTGTGTGTGTGTGTGTGTGTGTGTGTGTTTAACTATGTAGTAACTGCTAGCCTGCACTCAAGACAATCCTCCTGCCTCAGTTCCCTGTGTATAGGCTGAAGGTATGTATCACTATGCCCAGCTCAGGAGGCAGCCACTGGTCTCCCACCACAATTCTGTCCAGCCCTCAGGGGCCTCCCCAGAAGGCCAGAACCAATTGTTCCTCAGAGGAGACAGGGTGTGTCAGAGAGCAGCCCTGGCAGGGGTTGGGGGCAGAAAAGATGGGTCTCTGCAATTCTGGAGGTCCAGGTCAGTCAGAGGGAGGGAAGCTCTCCATCCCCATAGCAACACTTGAACATGGAATGAGCCTGGCTGTAGAGAGCCAATCTGACAGGGGAGCTGCAGGAGGCAGGCCAGTTGTTAGGGACAAGAGCACATGAATGGGCAGTGGGGTGTCAGAGCCACTGTGACGCCAGCTGTACCCAGAGGGACCTCAGTCCCAAGTAAAGGCTCCTTGGCCTCACCCGCCACCGTCTCATCCATCTGCTCTTCATGCCAGGGATGCTTTCCCTACTCTGCAGGAAAGCACCCAAGCTAAGGGCGAGCTCTGCGCTGAGCCGCACCCCCAGCCTTTGGGTTTTCTTCAGAAGAGTCTGGGTGAGACCAGGATGGTGATAAAGTATGGGTTACGGGGGCGGGGGACTGAAGAAAAAAAATCATGGCAAATGTACAGTGTAGATCATATCTTTAAGGAACACTGCAGTTAAATATTTAAATTTTAGCAGGTGCTATGAGACTTAAGTGGGATGTCACTTCTAATCAGGGGTGGGAGTTCTCAGAGTGACATGTAACTGAACGCAATTGACCAGGGCAGGGGATCGAGGAAGGCCATGGAGGCAGAAGGAATAGCAAGGAATGCAAATTTGAGGTCATCCTGGGCTGTATGAGACCCTGTCTCAAGGGGAAGAAAGTAGACGAAATGGGGAGATAAGTGGAAAATAAAAGCCAGTAAAAGGGGACTAGAGAGCTCGGCAGTTACCACTGTTGCTCTTGCAGAAGATCTGGATTCAGTTTCCAGTGTCCACCTGGTGGTTCACAACCATCTATAACTCTAGTTCCTGGGGCTTCAGTGAACTCTTTGGTCTCTGTGTGTACCAGGCGTGCACAGAGTGCACACACACATGCATACACACATACATATAAGCAAAACACTCATACACATAAAAATAAATAAATCTAAAAAAAATTTAAAGCCAATAGGAGAGCACAGTGACTGTCCTGAAGGACAGATATGGAAGGGGATGGTGTGGCAAAGGTCATTCCCAGGTCTGGACTTAAACACTGATATCACTGATATACAAGGGAATTGCCATTCTGCTCCTCAGGAGATGACCCTGGATTAACACATCCACCCTTCCCTTTACCTCTCTTCCCTATCTGATAAGGAGGGCGGGGCATAAGGCTCACTGACAAGGTCATGGGGGGGACATTAGGGCAGCTTTCCCCATGGCCAGCCCTGCTCTTTTGAGGAACCCATAGAGGACAGGCCATTTGCTCCTTTTCCATGCTCCAGGGACCTGAGCCTCAATCAGGGAAAGGTGGCCTTCCACACTCGTCCAGCCTCCTCCATGGTCTAGCTTCTCTCAGTTAGTGAGTCCCTGGACTCTGGCTCTTAGAGGGCTTGGGTTCTATAGGGAAGGAGTGTGACTGCCTGGTCCTCCTTGTTCCTCAACTTATCTGCTAGACACGTGAAGTCCTTTATCCTCTATCCCACCCCAACCAGGAGGCAGTGACTCTGGAGCTAGCTTTAGACTAACCTTCCTCTGTACAATGTGTATCAGATACATTGTATCACAATTATTAATATATACTAACAAATATTTGCATAACAATTACTTCTTGAAAGTAGCAATCTCTTCTGCTAGTTGCTCTAAATTAAAACAAATGATGTGATTCTAACGTGTACATAGTTTTTGCCTGCATGCACGTGTATATATATGTGCACCACATGGATGCCTAGTACAGGTGGAGGTCAGAAGAAGGCAGTGGATTTCCTAGAACTGGAGTCCCAGAACCGAACCTGGGTCCTCTCCAAAAGCAACAAGTGTTCTTACCCTCTGAGCCATCTCTCTAGCCCTTGGTCACCCTAAATTTTATCTTCAGGTTAGGCATGCTGCATAAAGATCTATATGGCCAGAGAGCATGACACCCAGTCCATACCCCAGCCCGGAGAAACTGCTAGGACATTGTTGAAGACTGCTCAGCTTTGTTACACTATGTTCATTATATAACCCAACAAGAGACAGGCCAGAATAACAGTGACTTGATCAAGTCGTTGGGTTTTAGCTTAAGGAAGGATGAGCAGGTTCACAGACCTACAGGGGTTTATGCTTACACTAGCTTCACCCTGGGCCACAAGGCATTTCCCTCTCCATTCACCCTCAGTCCCAATTTTCCCTGCATCATTGACTTTGCAAGGTCCCTGATTGGAACACAGGAGAGTGGAAGTATATCTGCCTGTGGCACCTTCTCTCTGCTTCTCTACCCTCCCTGGGAGCACACTGTTCCTCCCTCTGGGCCCCAGAATGTTCTTGAGTCTGGAGAAATGGTGCAAATGGGAGTCGATCCAAGTTTGTAAATTCCGGTAAAGGCATGTGCAGAACCATGCTTGGGAGGCACATTCTCAAATTCCCTAGAAGTAAGTCTAGGTCACAAGGAAACTGGTCTCACAGCTGGGAAAGAAGGGAACAGAGTGTGTATTATCCCAAATGGTAACACAGCTCAAGTGAGCAGCAGCTCTCCCATGAGGTTCCTTGTGAGTTTCCCAGGGTTCCCATATCACTCACCATCAAAGGGAATTGGGGACAAGAGCCACAGTCTCTAGAAGATGTTTCTAGGCTTAGTGTCTACCAGCAGCAGGCAAACAGGAGTCTCAGGTTGCCTACTGTGTTTATTCCTGAGACTTCAGAATCCTACCAAAGTCCAGAGCCCATATCCCAGTGACACCTTCAACTCACTGCCTTTGCCACTTAAATTTCACTAACACTTGCAATGACACACCAAGTCCTTGGGGGCCAGCGGCCTGCAGCAGCTGCATACCCATCCACTGTATAGCCCACCACTGAGACATAGAGGGGCTTGTGAGCATCCAAATGCCTGTACACGTGCCCTGGCCAGCAAAAGCCTGCCACCA
Source organism: Ondatra zibethicus (assembly GCA_004026605.1). NCBI lineage: Eukaryota > Metazoa > Chordata > Mammalia > Rodentia > Cricetidae > Ondatra > Ondatra zibethicus. Next base: position 49,172 of record PVIU01006951.1, on the reverse strand, counting down.
AGACACGTGAGGGTTGGTTTCATGTTCATGTGACTCTCAAACCAAATACCAAACAAGCCCCATACTTTGCTAACTCATCTCTAGCAGGTGGGGGTGGGGTGTGAGCGTACTGGGGCTTTTGGCTCCCCAGGAATTGTCTAGTGGCCCAGGGTTCATCTAGTGACCCAGGGTCCAGTTATCACTGCCCCAAACCCCAGTCCTCTCAGGCTTCCTTCTCCCTCCACTGCTCAGCCCTACAGTGAGATCATGTCCTTCAGGTAGCCACCTGTGGCTGCTGAGAGCCCCTGGAGGCTTAATTCAGTACACCCCAAATGAGCTGTGCTTAATAAAGCTTATCACAGGATAAACAACTTCTGTGTACCTGCTAAAGACCTCAGCAGTATCCTCCCCACCCAACCTTCAGTGCAGTCTCCTCTGAATAACTAGAATAACTTTAGGATGTGGAGCCTGAGTTTGCTCCAGGACAGGGCTGTGGGAACCACCTGCAAACCAATTTGCTTTGGGAATCTTTGCTATAACAGTCCTCACAGACTTAGGAGGAGATCCCTTGTCACCCGGGGTGCTGGTGAGGCTGTAAGGAAAGAGGTAGGAGTCCTGACTTTCCAAAGTCTGAGACTCCCAGTGTGGGAGTGGGCATGCCCATACCATGCTTGTTTCAGGGCTATGGGTACCAGGTGAGTGGCTCACAGTGGCTCTTCCACTCTGAGTCAGGCTGGACTTACTCAGCAGGCAAAGCCCTAGACCGTTTTCCCCTGAGCTGAGCCCAGTTGTGTGTGTGTGTGTTGGAGGTAGACATAAGACTGTTAGGAACAGCAACTGGCCCAGGGCTTCCTCTTACTCCACCCTGAGGAAGTAGGGGCTGAGAGAGGCCTTGCTGCCTACATATGCCCCCAGTGCGAGGCCTTCTGAAGCACTATCTTCCAAGAACCACTTCAAGCTGCATCCATTCAGGGCTCTCCTGAGGTCCCCCTCCTCAGAGGTCCACACCACCTGTGGCACTTCTTTCAGTCCCTTCCCATATCCAGCAAGGTTCTTGAAAAGTGGCCTTTCTCTCCTACACCCTAGCATGTCCCTCTAGACAAGCTAGAACTGGTGTGAGGCTGCCCAAAGCCACGCTCCTCTTCTATGGGAAAGGAGGGTCCAGCTCCTGTGTAGCAGCATGACAGTACATCCAAGCTTGAAGCCTGCATGGAGGCGGGGAAGAGACACCAGCACCCCTTTCCCTTGTGAACAACCCCCCCGTCTAGGGCCTCTGTGGGGCTTTGAGAAGTCTGTTTAGCCTGTGTGTAGCTTGCTGAGCCAAAGATGTGTCAGGGACCTGCAGATTCCTCCCAGATAATAGGGATCATTGGGTGAGTGGGAGGCATGGGCATCATTGGGAGGCGTTTGTATGACCAGAGGGATGTCATGCATCCAAGGGTCGGTGAATAGTGAGGAGTCAGAAGAAATCAGATCCATAAACCCTTTTCATTATGAGCTTGGTTTCAGATTAACTTGTTCCTGGATCAGAGTGACTTTGAGAGGCAGGGCCTAGGGACTCCTAGGGAGATGAGGGGACACTGATAAGAGTTAGCATAGATGTGGCGGAAAGCACTAAATGACAGGTGTCATCAGGTTCAGGAGAGTGCCCCAAGCTGGGAGGGATGGATAGAGGGCTGTGTGGACACTTGGGACCAGTGGGGAGGTGGGAAGACAGTTTGGGGTGGGGAGCAAGGCATGGCCAGAGCCTAGAGCTGGCAGACTTTGGCCAAAGCTCCTGCTCCTAGGCTGGCAGAGAAGGAAGCACCTACCTGTACCACGGTGGGTAGGTGCTGAAGACCTGGAGTCATAGATGGCAGGGTCCTGCAACTGGGCAGTCATCCAGTGCCCCTTTGGTGCCCCGGCCCAGAGCCTGCCACGCCTGTAGCACCAAGGGCCATGCTGAGGAGGATCTGAAAGGAGAGGGCTGTGGGAGGCGTGGCCTGGGCCCTGAGCCCCTAGGGCAGGCTCCAAAGGGCCTTGGAGGGAGGCTAGGTTCCAGGCCTCCTTTCAAAGGAGGTCAGGCGGTCTGAGGAAGAATATGGGAAATTGTGCAGAAGGGGCCACATTCTGGGGCCAGCACAAGCCAACCCGAGGCCAGGGAACTCAAGGAAGAACATAAGTAGGAACCGTGTGTGCCTGATGCAGATGGATGAGGGCCCAGAACAGTAAACTTCAGCCAAGAGCTGAGACCCCAGCTGAATGGTGCTTTGAGGCTAAAAGAGACCTTCTGATCAGGATTACTCCTAGCATCAAAGGCAGCCCCAGGATGGGCAGGTAGGTGGTCAGGAACAGGACAGAGGTGAACCTGCATGAAATCAACAAGGGCTCCCGGCTCTCCTGTACGCACTGCCTTCTGGGTTCACCCCAGGTCCAGTGGCCTTTCCCTCCTGGGAAGAGCAGAAAGGCCTCAGGCTTGGAGCAAGAGCATACAGTGCCGCGGGGTGGGGTGGGAGGACAGGTTTGAGAGTCCAGTCCAGGAACATGCAGAGCCTACGGGTGGAGACTCACTGGCCAAGCATGGAAGATGGAGTGGGACCCAGCTGAGGATGCCGAGGTGGGACGTGGAGCGTGTGATAGGAGAGCCAAGAGGGTCTGAGGTAGATGTACGTCAACAGGAAAGAGGCTATAACGGCTGAGGCTGGGGGCAGGAGTCCGCAGGCAGGGGAGGACAGAGAGATAACGTGAATGGGAGAGGACTGTCCATGGAGGAGGGTAGCAAGTGGAGTCTGTGAAGATGCCAGGCACTGGGCAGGAAGGAAAGTGCCAGGTAGAGAAGGAGGGAGAGGATGCCAGACAGGGCAAGTGGGAGAAGGCTGCCAGGAGGAGCAGGTGGAGAATGTGCTAGGCAAGAGGGAGGTGCTAGGCAGTGGGAAGGAGGGTGGTGCCAGACAGAGAAGGGAAGGTGCCAGGCAGCAGGGTGCCAGACAAGGGCAGGGGGAGGGGATGCAGGTGGAAAGAGGGTAGGAAGGTACAAAGTAGGGATGAGCAGAGAGGGTACTAGGTAGGGATGAGGTGTCAGAGATGGGGCTGAATGGAGTTGGCTAGAAGGGGTAAGAGAAAGAGGTTCTAGGTCAGTGAGAGTGCCAGGCAGAGGGAATGAAGAGTCAGGAGGGTGGGCAACACCAGGAAAGAGGGACGATGACAGCAAGGAAGAAGGAGGATGCCAGATAGGGAGGAGGGGACTGGCCAGGTAAAGGGAAGATGCCAAGCAAGGGAAAGCAGGGAAATGACAGGTGGGTAGAGGAAGGGGATGCCAGGCAAAGGGAAGGATGCCAGGTGGGGAGGAGGGATGCCAGGAAGAGGGAGGAGGGATGCCAGGTAGAGGGAGGGAAAGGAATGCCAGGCAGAGAGAGGGAAAGGAATGCCAGGCAGGAGGAAGAGGGATGCCAGGCAAAGGGGAGGAGGGATGCCAGGGAGCAGAAGGAGGGATGCCAGGCAGGGAAGAGAAGGGATGCCAGGCAGAGGGAGGAGGGGGATGCCAGCAGTGGCAAGGCAGCACTGCCAGCAGGGAAGGCGGGGGCGCTGGCGCAGCGCGGCTGAGCGGCGTGTTTGCCTAGGGCCGTGGGGGCCGCGCGGTGCGGGTCGCTCACCTGCTCCCTCGGGACCCTGGCCCGGAGCGCGCGGCTGCCCGCCCTCCACTCCGAGCTCCGGCTAGACTTGGCGCCTGCGCTGCTGCAGCCTGGAGCGGGGGAGGTGCAGGGAGCGTCTGTAAAGAGCTAGGCACTTAATAATGAGTTAGGGATCGGAGTAAGAAGCTTTGCCCCATCCAACAGGGCTGTGGTTTTCTGCTCTGAGTCCTGCGACTGACCCCTTGTCAGACTTAGACCCAACCGTGGTGAACTTGCACAGATATCTTGCAAATGCCCCTGTGCACCCATCTTTCATAATATGCTCAAAATCCTCTGTGTGGCTTCTCACAGCTCCACACTAACCCTCCACCCTATGGGGCTATACAAACAGTTGTGTGTTCACACACAGTGGGAGCGTCGTAAGAGCTGCAGATGGTACCTAGGAAGGAAATTCCCTTCTGCAAAAGCAGAAGATTGTAACTGCTGAGCTACCTACTTACACACACACACATACACACATGCACACACACATGTACACACACACCCTTTTTGGGGCAGGATGTCATGTATCCCAGACTGGTCTCACACTTGCCGTAGAGCAGAGGGTGCTCTTGAGCAGAGGGTGCTCTTGAGGGTGCCGTAGAGCAGGTTCCTCCTGCCTTTACCCAAGATCCCAGTGCAGGTACCCTGTCCCTCTGACCTTTGACTACAGGCTGTGGCACTCCTACGCTGTTCTATTCAGAGCTGGTAGGGAAGCCACCCAAGCTGGGGTGTAAGATGATGGAGAATGAATCTGGCACTTCTCAGTGGGTCAGCGGGGAAGGACATCAGAGAAGTCAGTGAGATTATCACAGTGCTCACAGCCCTGGCTGCAAATTACTCCTCCTGTCTCTCTGCCACTCTGGACAGGGACTCTGTGATGGGACCAGGGAAGCATGTCGGTCTGGGCTTTCTGGCCACACCTAACCCCTGACACCAAGTAAGAGACTGATTCATCTCAGAGCACCATGCCCTGAGACGTCTGTGCTGGGTTGAAGCAGCTAAGCAGGACCTGGCTAGCATTGAACTAGGCTACAATTGGGGTGAAATTGTACCCTGAAACACTACTTTTATAGTTGGAATTTGGAAACAATCTGTATTTCGTCAACACATAACAGGTCACGTCAACTGAGTGACAGACATAAGCAGGTGCCTGGAAGACAAATTACTTAATGCTGTCTAATGACATAAAGATAAGAAGATACATATTGATCTAGAAGGAGCTCAGCTGCAAGTCAGGGGGAAAAAGCAGCACATATAAGACACTGTGTAAAGAATACCAGCATCTGTGAGTGTGAGCATGTGCAAGTATGTGCTGTGTGTGCAAGCAAGTCATGTGACCAGTGTGCTATGTAAGTGTGTGTGTATCAATACAGTCTGTCTGCATGTAAAGCACTACTGCAGAAAGATGAGTCTCTCACTTCTTTTCTTTTTTAAATAATCTTTTAAAAAAAACATTCGTTTATTTATTATGTGTACAATGTGGCCTGTATGCCTACTTGCCAGAAGAGGGCACCAGATCACATTACAGATGGTTATGAGCCACCATGTGGTTGCTGGGAATTGAATGCAGGACCTCTGGAAGAGCACCCAGTGCTCTTAACCTCCAAGCCATCTCTCCAATCCTTATCTTTTAATTATATTTATTTATTTACTTATTTGTGTGTGCGCACATGCATGCTTACACACATGCACACATTTATGCCATGGTGTGTATGTAGAAGTCTGTAACATGAGGGGCTGCTTGTTGGGGTTTCTGTCCTGCCCAGTTCCCATAGCCGTTTAGCCCCAAAGAAAATCACACAGAGGTCTCCAGAAGATTATAAACTGATTGGCCTATTGGCTCAGGCTTCTTATTAGCTCTTATAACTTATATAGCCCATTATTCTTATCTATGTCAGCCACATGGCTCAGTACCTTTTTCAGCAGGGCAGGTCACATCTTGCTTCTTAGGTGGTCTGGGCAGGACTGGGGAAAAAAGCTTCCTTCTTCCCAGAATTCTCCTGTTCTTCTTGCCCCACCTTTACTTTCTGTCTGGTTGTCCCACCTATACTTCCTGCCTGGCCAATCAGCATTTATTTAAAACATGATTGACAGAATACAGACAATTCTCCCACACCAGAAGTCAGAGAATAACTTTTGTGAATCAATTTCTTTCCTTCTACAGTGTCAGTCACAGGACTCGAACTCAGATCATCAGGATAGGCAGCAGGGATCTTTACCCTCTGAGTCATTTTCCTTCCTTTCTTTCTTCCTTCTTCCTTCCTTCTTTCTTTCTTTCTTTCTTTTTTCTTTCTTCCTTCCTTCCTTTCTTTCTTTCCTTCTTTTTTTTCCTTCCTTTCTGTCTGAAATAGCATCCTATGTAGCCCAGGCTGGATTCAGACTTGCTATGCAATAGAAGGTAACCTTGAGCTTCTAATCCTCCTGGGATCATGGTTTACATCACCCAAACTGGTTTATACAGTGCTAGGGATCAAACCCAGGGTTTCACACAGGGTAGGCGTGCACCCTTCCAGCTGAGCCACATCCCCAGCCTCCAGTTCACACTCTGAGTGTTGCACATTCTACAAGCTCGCTTGTCACTATGGTGTCCTATAAGAGGGGCTTCACTGGCTTGAAGCCCCGCCTCCCATCCCTATCGTCACCCCTCTCTCCACCCCAGACCCCTGGCAACTGCTGATCTTTTACTTTTCCAGAAGCCACTGGTTGGAATCTTATAGCACAGTGTACTCCTGGGCTCTTTCATGTCATAATGTGTTTCCGTTTTGTAATTTGTTTGTTTGTTTTAGATTGGAATAAGATTCCATTTCACCTACCTCTGAAATAATTATTTCCTTTTTTGGGGGGGGTTTGAGACAGGGTTTCCCTGTGCAACAGTCCTAGCTCTTGTAGACCAGGCTGGCCTTGAACTCACAGGGATTCACCCGCCTCTGCCTCCCAAGTGCTGGGATTAAAGGCGTGCGCTGCTACCACCTGTATTTCTAAAAAGTTTGTTTACTTAGTATTCTGCGTAATTACCGTCAAGTCAGCTCCAAAGTCTCGACTGACTGTCAGGATCCCTCTGAAGGCATGCAGACTTGGCAGGCTCTCCTGGGGCTTTCTGTCACCACTGTCTTGGGAAGTGCTTCACCTCTTTTCTGTCCATTCAATCAAAGAGCGTGGTGTCCTTATCAAGGATCAGGTATTGCTTTAGGGTCAGGCACTGAGGTACACCGAAAACAAACTGAACTGAAGTTTTTCTGCCCACTTGGTACTTAGAAGATGAGAGAGGGATAAGAGGCAAGAAAAATATGTGACTTGTCCACCGTGGTCATGGAAGGCTGGTTCAGCATTCAAAGCTCCATTCAGGAGACGGGGATAAGTTAACCAAACTACAGATATATTAAGGCCCTTTGGGAAAGCCACGACTCTGTGCACTAATTTAAAACCGTGATTTAAAAGTGAGGCATGGTGACACAGGCCTTTATCCCAGCACTCAGGAGGCAGAGGCAGGCAGCTCTCTGAGTTTGAGGCCAGACTGATCTACAGGGTGAGTTCCAAGATGGCCAGGGCTACACAGAGAAATCTGTCTCAAAAAGAAAGAAAAAAAAAAACAGCAAAAAACAAGCAAAAAAAATATACATAAAATAAAAAGTGGCTTGAAAACAGGCTCTGCATGGATGAACAATGCTTCCCCAAACGACATAGATTATTAAATAAAGATGTCAGTGTCGGGCATGGGACACCTCCCTCTGAGTTATTGGTCAGAGAGGTACAGTAAACCTGGTCAAAAGCTCCTGCCAGGGGCTGAAGAGATGGCTCAGTGATTAAGAACACTGACTGTTCTTCCAGAGAGCCTGGGTTCAATTTCCAGCACCCACATGGCAGCTAACAACTGTCTGTAACTCCAAGATCTAACACTCTCACACAGGCATACATGCAGGCAAAACACCAATGTATATAAAAAAATAAATAAACCTATTTTTTTTTAAAGTTCATGGTTAGGGAGGTTATAAGTCCTAAGGGGAGAACCTATTGTTGTTCTGTTAAATCAACACAAGATCAAGCTGCCTTATCAATATTTATGTATTGATGTTGCTCCCAACCTCAGTCAGAGAAGTTTCTCTCTGCAATGGGCAGCATTGTGGAAAAATCATAGCTGATCAAAGAGCTGAGACTAAGTGACTATTGAGTGCTCAGCCCTAAATGTGAGATGTGTACCACCACTGCCCCTGACTCATGTAACATTACAGAAGAGGGGGAGGAAAGATCCAGAGCCGGAGGAGCGCTGGGCAATGCTGTCTTCTGGACTTGACATGGCTGTTGCATCCTTGATCTCCCTGAAGCTATGGTTACCTGCACAAACCAGGAGATCAGTCAATATTTCAGCAGGCAGTACTAGTTGAACGCGCGCGCGAGTAGGATATGAGGGCATGTTGAGAAGTAACATTGGCATGGAAAGGGGTGTTGGAGATGGATTGGATGAAGATGCATTGTATATATGTATGGGATTGTCAAAGAATAAACAAAAGATATTTTAAAAACTCAATTTGATCCATCACATTAATGAGCTAAAGAAGAAAAAAGTGAGATTACATCAACCAATGCAAGCAGGATAGAATCAACAATATTCAACATGCATTCTCAGTAAGAACACTCAGAAAAATGCAGGAAGAAGACAACTTGGTCAACTTGATGAAGGGCATCTGCCAAACCCCACAAGCTGAGGCTGCTCTGAGCGCTTTTCCCCAAAACTGGGGGGGAGCATGGATGAGTATTTCATTACCTCCATCAGGTGCATTGCCAGTGGCTGTATAATCAACAAGATTGGAAAGGAGAAAAAGACCAGGCCAGGAAGAAGAAATAGAAACTTCCCTGTCTGCAGATGAAGGGAGGACACAGGAAAGCCCAGGAGATCTGCAGAAGGCCTAACCAGAAACTCAGCAAGTCCCAGGACATAAAAACATGGGAGATTCACTTGCAGTCTGTACCCCAGAAAGGATTGAGTGGCTCCTGGAGTTGAAACCTTTAGTCGCTCAGGATGATGAAACACTTCGTGTGAATTCTGACAGAACACACACAGGGCTTGTCCCTTGACGGCTCTCCAGCAGCAAGGCAAGCTGTTTAGGAGACTCAGCACAGGGAAACATTGACTGCTGAGTCTGATACTGATACACAGGGTCTCATGTAGCCCAGGCTAGTCCCCAACTCACTATGTAGTAAAGGATAATTTTTAACTCTTTGGTTCTTCTACCTCCCAGGTTCTGGGACTACATCCTGGTGCTAGTTGGATGTGGCAAGTACCAGCACATCTGTATCTGATATATTTCTGAAATAAAAGAATAAAGGAGTAACCAGTGAGATGTGTCAGAGGGTAAAGGCACACACCCTGCAAGTGTGACTACCTGAACTCAATTCCTGAAATCTAAGTAAAGGTGGGAGGAGAGAACCAACCCTACAAAGTTGCCGTCTGACCTCCACCTGGCACACATGTCCACATACATGTATCATGAGCACACGTGCGCACGCACACACACACTAAACATCTAAAAGAATAAAGTTGGAGGGCTCAGGCTACCCTGTGCTAATGGTTATTGCCCAAGCATCAGCATCAGAACCCTGGCTGATTGGCAGGGAGGGAGGCACGGATGACTGGAACAGAGCAGAGAGCCTAGTGCCCACCTGAGCTTAACAAGTGTCCACCCAAAGTCAGGGACGACCCCTTGAGGCTGGTTCTGTAAACTCTGAACTCAGCAGGTCACAATCTAGGGCAAAAGAAAAAAGTAAAAGACTCTTAGACATATTCATTCTATCTACGGCACCTCTGAGATCAGGGCCAGGGAAGAATTCCTAGACTTGTTGAATGGGTAAGTTTGATAGACTGATTTTTGTTAAAATGGAGTTTGCTACAAAATAGGAGAAAAAAAATAGATGTCATGTGTCAGAAAGGAGATTGTATGTAGGATACATGAAGAACTCTGAACTTAGAATTCAGAGGGGGGCAAGACACACAAATAGTCCAACTAAGACACAGTTACTCCCCAGCAGGGAAGTGGCTCCTGAACGTGACCACAGCCTTTGCACACTTGACAGAGCAGCCAGTCTTGCAACTAGCGACACTACCTGGTACTAGTTGGATGTGGAAAAGCCATGCCATCTTGTCCTCCAGGTGGGGATGTAAATGGGCAGAGCACTTCAGGAGGGAGCTTGGCAGGTTCTTATGATCAAATATTTGTTGACCTAGTGAATGCAATCCTGGGCATCCATTACAGAGAAATGAAGTCTCACATTCACCCAAAAACCCACCTATAAATATGTTCACAGCAGCTTTCTCCATGATGGCTCCAAACTGGTAAGGAGCCAAGCGTCCTTCAGTGGGAGAAGAGCTAAATGATTGTACTTCAGGACTGAGGAGCGCTACGCCGCAATAAAAAGGAACGTTTCAATCATACACATATCTACACAGGGGAACCTCAGGATAACTGAAAGTTTGTTTCGATCTTTTGAATTATTGGAAAGTGAAAAAAAAGTGAAAAAAGTTATGCACTGCATAATTCCATTTATATACCATTCTTGAGATGGCAAAATTATAGAGATTGGAAAAAGCTTAGTGGTTGCCAGGAGTTGGGGGGGGAGGAGCAATGCTGAAGAAGGAAAGGCCTATCCTCTACACTGTTGAGCTAGGCTGATGATGGTTCATGAAGCCTTGCCCACGTCCCAACACCCAGAACCTCTGTCATCTATTCTGGAAAGCCCTCTGACTTGTTACTAAGCTAAACTCTGGAGAAAAAGGGATCCTGGCTTACCTGGGTGAGCCCTAAATGTCATCATAAGTGTCCTTACAGAGTGACTAAGTTGGTAAAGTGCCTCACAAGTATGGTGACCTGAGTTGGACCCCCAGAATCCATATAAAAGATCAAATGTGTGGCCCACACTTGTGATCCCAGCGATGGCAAGATTGGAGGCAAAGACGTGGATCCCTGGAGGCTTGCTGGCCATTGAGCTTAGACCTTGTTTCAAACAATGGGTGGAAGGTGCCTGAGAAATGACAACCGAACCTTCTGCACGCAGCACTCACATGCACACCAACATGAATGTACATACATGCACACACAAAGTGAGGCAAAGGGAGATCTTGGTTTTTCTCTCTGTCTCTATCTGTCTGTCTCTCTCTTTCTCACACACACACAGATGGAATAAAAAGAGAGCACAAAGGGTCAGGCCTGAAGATGAAAGAGACAAGGGGCAGATTCTCCCCTTGAGCCTTGGCAGGAAGCATAGCTTTATCTATACCTCAGCTTAGGACTCTGGCCTCCTGCTCCCTAGTTCATGGAATTCCAGCAGCCACAGGGAACTAACTTGAGAATATGGTGAGCATTCTGGCTAAAATATATTACAGTAGGTTTGCAAGGTGTTACCACTGTGGGGGGGGGGCGAGTAAAGACACACAGGATCTGCTTGTGTTCTCTCTCATGCTTGCATATGAATCCGCAGTTATTTAAAAATAAAACATCCAATAAAAGATGAGCCATGGGACTTGGGTGTGTAGCTTAGTTGGGAGAGTGCTTGCCTATATGCGTGAAGCCCCGTATCTAATTCCCGTATCAGAACTGTATAAAGCAGCATGATCTTACACGCCTGCAATCCCAGCACTCGGGAGGTAAAGACAGGAGAATCAGAAGTTCAAGGTCATCCTGTACGTTCAAAGCCAAGACCTCCCTGGACTACATGAAACTCTGTATCAAAAATAAATTGATAAAGAACTTGGTTGTTGGCTCAACAGTTAGGAGCACTTTCTGCACAATCATAAGCCCTAGAGTTCAGATCCCAGCACTAATGTAACAAATTGGGCATCCCATATATGTCTGTAACCTCAGCTAGTGACAGAGACAGGAGGATAACCGGTGTGTATGTGTGTGTGGGGAGGACTTGCTGGCTTCCTGTCTAGAGGAGAAATGGGAGAAGCTTTAGGTTTGAGAGATCTTGCCTCAAAGGAATAGGTGGAAAGTGATAGAGAAGAACGCCTGCCCCATATCTGAACACACATGCACATGCCCATTCCTGAACACACAGGCACATGTACATACCTGAACACACATGCACATGTACATCAATTGGTAAATTTAAAAGGTAATAGGCAAATAAATTATAAATCAAGGAAAGGAGGGAAAGATCTTTCTCCTCCTCCTTTTTAGACATGTAGCTTTGGCTGGCCTGGAACTTGCTGTGTAGACCAAACTGCCTCAAATTCAGGGATTTGCCAATGGATGTGCCGGCACACTGGACTTGGGAGAGGAAGATTTTAATCTGGATTAGGGAAGGGCTAGAAGTACAGATGTCCCGGGGCACAGGGTCTGGTGTCTGTGGAGGCCAGAGGAAGATGGCAGGTTACTGGGAGCTGGAGTTACAGGCGGTTGTGAGCTGCTTGGTGTGGGTGTTGGGAACCGAACTCTAGTTGTGCATCCTAGAGCAGTCTCAGCTGGTAGCCCAGGCTAGCCTCGGACTCCAGATCTTCCTGTCCCAACCTTCCCAGGGCTGAGGTTACATATGAACACCGTCACAGTCCGGCCAGGTATTTTTTAAAATAGGAAGACTGGGCTGGGACGAGGCTTGGTGAACACGTCACTTCCATGCAAGTATGAAGACCTGAGTTTGAATCCCCAGCACCCACAGGCAGCTGGACACATTAGCATGCATCTGTATCCTCAGTGCTGGGAGAGCAAGATGGGAGGTAGAGACAGGAGAGTCCCCATGTGGAGATCAGAGGTCAACTTTCTGGTGTCTGTTCTCTCCTTCTACCGTGTGGATTCTGGGAACTGAACTCAGCTTGAGAAGTTCAGAAGCAATCACTTTTACCTGCTGAATCCTTCAGACATCCCCTGCCCCAGTCTTGCTGCGCTCCTCTCCCTGCTGACAGACCTCCCTCCCCCTCCATACTTCCTCCAGAACTGAGTCTCCATCCAGGTCGAATCTGGTTCCCCCTTCTTTTAAGCCCTTGCCGCAACTCTTCATCAAAACCCTCTGGCATCTGGCTACGGCTTGCCTAACAGGTGCCGTCTCCATGTCCCACGTGTGTCCGTCCACTCTGTCCTCATGAACACTCTCACTGGTGCATCCTATGCTTGCATTGCAGGTGATAACACTGAGGACATCAGCATCGCTGGTTTTCCACAGTCTCCTAGGTGACATTGCCACAGGCTCTGGAACTGCTTGACCACCCTCCCTCACTGCATCATTTCTTGCTTTCAAAATATGATTTATTTTTATTGTTTTTAATGGTGTGTACATGTGGGGGGTGCACACGCGTGGGCTGCCTGCAGGAGTCAGAGACATCAGAGCCCCTGAAGCTGGAGTTATGAGCATGGAGTCCCCTGAAACAGCGTGTGTGCTCTTAACCACCGAGCCAGATCTCCAGCTCCTTCCCAGGATGCTCTGCTTCAGCAGGGTTGAGTTACTTCAGTTTGTACAGGCACAGAAAGGGGGTGCAGTGAGGAGGGCCTTTTTGTGAAATGTGGGCAGGGCTAAGCAATCATGATGGTGCTGACAACTAACTCCAATGGGAGATGGAAGGGCAAGGAGAGGGGATGTGCTACAAAAACCAAATTAGGATCAGGACCTGGGCTAGGATACATCCAGCAGGGACCACAAGGATCTCAGCAAGGTCATACATGTTTCCAGATACACCTTTGTCCCCAATCTCTCATCTCCTGATGATGTTGCCATTGGCCAAATCCAACTAGAAGCCAGAAAACAGGAGCGGGCAAGCAAGGTGAGGTGGGGCCTGCTGAGGTCTACTTCAGGCAGACACAGCAGGAGAAGGCTGGGGTGTGGACCATGAGGAGGAAGGGGACGACAATGAGAGAGCGTGGCCCTTGCTTAAAGGAACAAGCACCGTGTCCCCTCAGCCCTTGGACCACTGTGAGTCATTTCCCCAGCCCTGCCTTGAGTGAGGATTGACATTAGTGAGCAGTGCTGTGGCGGAGAATTTCCTGGGAAAAGCTAGTGCTCTCGGCTGCTGTCCACCTAGCCTGGCCCCTACACTCTCCTGCCGGTGTCCGCAGTTTGGCTCTCCCTCCCGGGGCAGCCCAGGCTTCATGTTCACGAGCTGGTGATGGTTCTATGCTTTTAGGAGCTACAACATTTTCACCCTGCCCATTGTTATTGGAAAAGGAGAACATGAGTCTTCCCACTATTCAGCTTCAGAAGTCATTCCTCTAAAATTGGGACCCACGGGGAGTCCAAGGAGTGTCTAGGCTGTGACTGTTCCAGATGCAGGGAAAGCCTGAACTGGCCAGTAGGAGACTTGCCAATCAGATGGGGCCCAGGGTGTGTTCACTCTAAAGAATTGTTGAAATGCTTAACACATGTATTTGGGTTTGATTCCAAGCCCCGAATAAGCCGGGCATGAATGTATATGTACATCTGTAATCACACCAATCAACAAGCAGAACAGTCAGAAGTTCAAGGCCATCCCTGACTGCTTTAGGGAACCCCAGATCAGCCTAGGCTACATGAAATTCTGTCGGAAGAAAAGAAAGAAGGAAGGAAAGAAGAAAGGCAGGAAGGGGAATGGAAGGGAAGGAAGAAGGAAGGAAGGAAAGAAGGAAGGAAGGGGAATGGAAGGGAAGGAAGAAGGAAGGAAGGAAAGAAGGAAGGAAGGGGAATGGAAGGGAAGGAAGAAGGAAGGAAGGAAGGAAGGAAGGAAGGGGAATGGAAGGGAAGGAAGAAGGAAGGAAGGAAGGAAGGAAGGAAGGAAGGAAGGGAGGGAGGGAGGAGAAGGAGATAGTAAATGTATATATTTTACCTACACCGTCGCAAAATAAAATTTGGGGAAAATATCACAGGTATTCCCCTTTTACAGAGGAAAATAAAGAAGTCAGAACAAGAGTGCCAATGGAGGGGGAGCTCGTGCAGCCCTGCACAAGGCCGGTGGGAAGCAGAACCTCCAGCTTCTTCGGAAAAATAGTTGGGCAACCTCTCAGCAGGCACCTACTTCCCGCTCACGACTCAGGCATCCTATGCCTAAGTATCAACCAAGACCCTTAGGGGATGTGCCTACAAAACTCTGGAAACACAGCCTGGGAAGAGCACTATGGCGTGAGAAACACATGTGAACACGGTCCTGAGTCCTCAAATGGGAGCCATGTCTTCAGTCACTCCTATGGGCCTCAGGGGCCACTCACCAGAAAGCCCAAAGAACTGGAGGAGTCCAAGGTCAGAGCTTTCAGTTTGCCTACCTGGCTGCCCCTGCCTTCAAGAGAAGGGGCTGGAGATCAGACTCTGGAACCCTGAGATCCTGAGGTTTCTAGGCATTGGAGGTGTGGCCTGCACAGAAGGCGTATGCAAGCCCCTTCAGACCTCACCCAGCCCTTGTAGTGTTCAGCTCTTTTCCTGGCTGTCTATCCCCATCCATCTTTCTTTCTTTGTTGATTGGAATCAGGGTCTTGCCGTGTACCCTTGCTAAGTTGAGACTTAGCCTTGAGTTCATCACCTTACTGCCAAGTATTAGGATGCTGGTTTCAGTCAGCATCCTAGAAATGGGCAGGTGTAAGCAGACAACTTTCCCCAGTTCTGTAAGTTGTCCTAGTAAATTAGCCACTGCAGCAGGGCAGAGGAGGGATGTAGCTGGTCAGTTAGAGTTCAGATGGAAGTGACAGCCTGGAACTTCCGGTTAGCATCTGAAGTAGGCCAGTCTCGTGGGACAGCCCTCTCAAGCTGTGACCTCTGACCCTGTATCCTGGTAGATAGATTTAGCTTCCTGTTGCTGTGATAAAAACAGAAAGCAACTTGGGGGAGGAAAGAGTTTATTTCATCTTTCAGTTTGTAGTTCATCATGGGAGGAAATCGGGGCTGGAACTTCAGGAAAGAACGTGGGGTCGAGAACGATGCTGAGGCTATGAAAGAATGTTGCCCACTGGCCTGCTCCTCCAGCCTTGCTCAGTCCCTGACTGGGGATGGTCCTGCCCACAGTGGGCTGGGCCCTTCCACATCAATCATCTATCAAGAAAATGCCCCAGAGTCTTGTTTAAAGGCCCATGTAATTGAAGTTCCCATTTCTCAGATGACTCTGACTTGGGTCAAGTGAACAAAAATCTAACCAGGACCCAGTGTCAACTGAGTTCAGGATGCCTGAATCTGCTCAGAAGTGGGGAACAGCCCAGTTGACTCAGAAGTTGACACAGAACTGCCCAAGTTGGTCACAGACACTGTTGCAGCTGACAGGATAGAGAGCCCAGACATCCCAGGACAGGAGAGAGGATAACTCGGGCATGCTGTGTCATGGAGCCTGTTCTACAGCATACTCACACATGAGGTTGTATTTTCTGGGAAAGGACCCCTGTGCCCCACCGAGCACAACCCAGGGTTCTGAGGAGAGGAATCAAGCATTCCTAAAATGGTTATATTGTAGAAATGCTGAATGAGGCATTCCCACCTCCAGCCTTGACCCTTGGCCCTGCTGTCTCCTAGATGGGTGTTTCTGGCTTCTTCCTCTTCAAATCTCCAACAGCTCTACCCAATCTCAGAGCAATGGAATGAGTGTCTCCTGGGATACCCTGTCTATGAACAGACCAGGAACTCTGCTGCGGTGGAAGCGGCCAGGTTTCTTGGCCATTGCCCTAAGGTTTTTACTCATTCCCCAGTAGATGGGCAGCTTAAGACCAGGGGATTCCATGGGTCTCATTGCCACATGCATTTTCCCATCCTGAATTCTTTGGTTGGAGACGATGTGTGGGTTACCATGACAACATATAGGGCATCTGAAAATCTTCAGATGGTGGTGCTGGCAGAAGCTGTACAAGTAGGGAGAGTGAGGATGCCAGCTGCCTTCATGAGGGAGCGATGCTGTCGCGATCAGCCTGCCCTGGGTGGCTGGCTAGCCTCTCCCCATGTTGAACATGCAACATCAGGGTTCAGTGCCAACCTCTGCTCACCTGTAGCAATCTGAGAACTTAACAGTGTAAGCCTTAGTAAAAGGGTCCTGCCTGGAAGGCTCGGGGCGACGGAGAACAGCCACAGAACAAAACTGTGATTGCACGCGCCTGACTACGACTTCGGAGACCTTTCCTGCAGCAGGTGCCCCCATGGCATTCAGATATTTCCACAGCGCATCTCTGTTCACAAGCCACGCCCCCGCCCCGCTGGCCCCGACTTGCTGTCTGCAGCCATCTGGCCTCAAAGTTTCTGACCATCATGGCAATCTGCTGCCCACTACTCATCAGCGTAGACTCTCTTGTCTCTGAAGCAAACTCTCACAGGTGTGGCAGATTCAGCACAGCTGTTTCCAGGGAGTCCTTTCCCGCGGGTGTGCAGCTCCGTCCAGTGATTGCATTTGTCTCCTCTGCTGAGCCGGAACTCCCCAACAAGCCAGGCTGTGAGCTGGGGAAGAGGCAGGTCTCAGAGTCTGAACCACGGCCCTAGGAGATTTATTTGTGCCTTTTAGACTCTCTTGCACTTATTCTTTCAGGTGCAGTTGCCTTTACTAACGAAAACTCCACCTATCCCACTCTGTTTCAGAGGACCAGACAGTCTCTCAGTGCATGCCGAGCAGTCCCGCTTTGCTGGCGCTTTCACCACAAGAACCCTTTGTTCTTATGGGGTCTGGGCTCAGATTTCCCGGCCGATTTAGTCTTTCCAAGGCTCATCATCCTTTATTATGTGACCATGTTTCCTTCTGACTCCACTTTCCCTTTCTTCCAAACAAACTACCCTGTCATCCCCTTGAATGCTGAACTGTTTGTAAAAATTCTGTTTCTTTTTATTTAAAATCTTCATGGGTATAGTGGCAACAGTCTATAATCCTAGTAACTCTGGAGGTTGAGGCAGGAGGATTGCCTGAGCCCAAGAGTCTGAGGCCATACTGAGCAACATAATGAGATCTTCTCTTAAAACTTTTTAATTAGCCAGGCGGTGGTGGTGCATGCCTTTAATCCCAGCACTCCGGGGGCATAGGCAGGCGGATCTCTGTGAGTTCGAGTCCAGCCTGTTCTACAAGAGCTAGTTCCAGGACAGGCTCCAAAGCTACAGAGAAACCCTGTCTCGAAAAACCAAAAAAAAAAAAAACAAAAAAAAACAAAAACCAAAAAAAACCCCAACTTTTTAATTAATTAATTATTGCTGCAGAGTCTCACCATGGAGCCCTGGTTGACCTAGAGCTTGCTATGTAGTCCAGGCTGGCCTTCAACTCACAGAGATCTGAGTGTGCTGTAATTAAAGGCATGTGCCACCATATCTGACCTTTTTTATTTATGTATTTAATTTTAAATTTGCCTTTGGTTTTTGCAGCCCTGTGTTTCCTCTCCTTGAGCTGTTATTAAGATCTATTTGACTTTGTCTTTGGCGGTATGCTACAGTGGAGCAGGGTGCGGCTTTCATTATATTTATTCTACTTAGAGGTCATAGAGAACTTCATATCTTTCTCTGGCTTCGGATCTTTTTTCTATTTAAAAATTCTCTCCCTCTCTCTTTCTGTGAGTGTGAGTGTGTGTGTGTGTGTGTGTGTGTATACTCAGGCACATGTATGTAGATGTCAGAGATCAACTTCAGCTGTTTTCCTCAGTCATCCATACCTTGGTTTTTGTTTGTTTGTTTTGGTTTGGTTTTTTTTTGTTTGTTTGCTTATTTTTCCCCTGAGACAGGGTTTCTTTGTAGCTTTGAAGCCTGTCCTGGCTCATTCTGTAGACCAGGCTGGCCTCAAACTCACAGAGATCTGCCTGTCTCTGCCTCTTAAGTGCTGGGATTAAAGGTGCATACCACCACCACCTGGCCTATCTTGGTTTTTGAAAACAGGGTCTCTCACTGGACCAGGCTCAGTGACTGGCTAGACTTACTGTTCAGTGGGCTCTAGGGACCCACATGTCTGTTCCCCCACACTAGGGTTACAGATGCATGCCAGTTTTTTGTGGGTGCTGGGAATCCAAGTTCAGGTCTTCATGCTTGTGTGGCAGGCGCTTAACCAACTGAGCCATCTTCCCAATCCCATGTTTTGAAAATCGTTGGCCACTATCTCTTATCTATCACTCCTTCACTATCCTGCTCTGTCAGGGACACCAATATCATGATACCAGACTTCCACTGGGTCCGTCCATCTCTCAAGTCCTTTTCTGTGTATTATTGTGTTTAATGTGTATGTCTGAATATGTGCATGTGCTTACATAGTTGTGTGGCTGTCAGACAACTTTCAGGAGTTGATTCTCCTCCATGTCATACCAAAGATTGTAGGGATGCTTCATTTGTATTTTAATAAATAAAGCTTGCCTGAAGATCAGAGAGTAAAACAGTCACTCTTGTAGTTGGAGGTTGCTTGTTTGTTCCTGGCCGCCCAGACTTGAAGTAATCACACAGAAACTATATTGATTGCAATACTGTTTGGCCAATAGTTCTAGATAGTTCTTATATCCTAAATTAACCCATCTCCATTAATCTGTGCATCACCATAAGGTTGTGGCCTACAGGCAAAGTTTTGGCAGGCTCTGGAGGAGGCATCTGTCTCCTGTGGTGGCTACATGGCTTCTCCCTGACTCTGCCTTCTTTCTCCCAGAATTCAGTTTAGTTTTCCCACCTAGCTCTGTTCTGCTAAGCCACTGGCCAAAACAGCTTTATCCATTAACCGATAAAAGCAACACATATACAGAAGGACTTCCCACACCACACCCTGATCAGTTTTACACACCAGGCAGTGGTGACACACACCTTTAATCCCAGCAGTCACACTAGTTTGCCATAGAAACCAGGCAGTAGCAGTGCACACCTTTAATCCCAGCACCAGAGAGAAATCTAAGATGGGAGGAGACAGCTCTCACACACAGTCTCATTCTGAGATTCCTGGAGGCAGGATTGCCATTTCAGACTGAGGTAGAGGTAAGAGCAAGTGGCTGGTTGTTTTGCTTTTCTGACCTTCAGGCTGTACCCTGATATCTATCTCTGGAGGCTTTTATTAATTTTGCAACAAAAGATGGAACTCAGGACACCAGACTTGCATTAGTGAGGGCTTTTTACCTGCTGAGCCATCTCAACACCCACCTTGTCTGCATCTTTGGAGTGACTGTGTCTCTCACACTGACCTGCTGCTAATGAACATCTCAACACCCACCTTGTTTGCATCTTTGGAGTGACTGTGTCTCTCACACTGACCTGCTGCTAAAGAACATCTCAACGCCCACCTTGTGTGCATCTTTGGAGTGACTGTGTCTCACAATGACCTGTTGCTAATGAACATCTCAACACCCACCTTGTGTGCATCTTTGGAGTGACTGTGTCTCACAATGACCTGCTGCTAATGAACAAATTCTCTCATTTGCTCCTCTTGTCCACTATGCCATCTCTCTTCTCAAATCTTAACTTCAGTTATTATGTTTCAGTTTATTATTTAATTCCCTTTTTGGTATTTCTAGTATTTTTTCTAACAGCTTTATTGAGAGGTAATTGACCACACCAAATTGCAAATGTAAATTTAAATGTAGAATTTGGTAACTACCATCACCCTAATCAAGGTGGTGAATGTATCCATCATCCCCAGAAGCTTCCTTGTGTCTTTTGGTGGCCCATCTGTTTCTTCTCCCATCATCTCTAGGCAGCCACTGAATTATCATTCTAGTAATCTGAACTTTCTTTCACTCGACATTGTTTGAGGTGTTCCTGTGTCTGTATCAATTGCTTATTGTTCTTATTGCTGACCAGTGTAATAATATACCGGAGAAAACAGCAAGAAAAGCAAGGGTTCATTTTGGCTTGTGGATCCAGAAGTGTCCATCTGTGGTCCCTTAGTTTCATGGTTTTGGGCCTAATGCGAGGCGGATCATCGCAGTGATGGGAATGCGGTGGGCAAAGCTGCTCACACAATGATGGGCAGGAAGTGGAAAGACAGAAAACCCACCACCAATCTTTCTCCTTTCCCCCACTTTATTCCATTTATGTCCCCAACCTAAGGGATGGTGACGCCTCCACTCACGGCAGGGTTCTTCCTCAGTTAATCCTCCCTGGGAATGCCCTGACCCGGGCAATTCTCAAGTCACTCATTTGGAAGGGCAAAACCAACCACCACAAAGCCTGGGGGGCGGGAGGGTTCACATCCTCTAGGGGCCTCTCACCCTTAAGACTGCTGAAATGAACCGGGCAGTGGTGGCACACACCTTTAATCCCAGTACTCCGAAGGCAGAGGTGGGCGGATCTCTGAGTTCCAGGACAGCCTGGTCTACACAGAGAAATCCTGTCTCAAAACAAAACAACAAAACAAAAATGCTGAAATGGCTGCTTTCAAGTCACTAAATGCAGTTTTCTGAAACTAAAGACCCTTTTTCTCGTTTCAGTTATTCATGTCAGGTTTTGTCACATTTGGTTTCTTGTTCCTTTTCCCAAGAGACCAAGGACACTGAGAGAGTACCATCTCGGGTGGGGGACACAGCTGGAGCCTTCCCCCAGCTCCAGAACCCCAAGGATATCAACCTCGTGAAGCTCTAAGTGGTTCCTGTGACTCTGTGGAATCTCCCATAGCTAAAGTCCAGAGACCTCGCCGCACCAGAGTGTCTCTGGTTCCAGCAGATAAGGAGCAAGCGCTGAGGTGAGTCCTGCTCTTCTCTGGGGATAGCCTCACTCTTCAGTCAGAAAGGTGACCTGGAAACGGAGGGAGGGGACATGTCAGCTGCTGGAAGAATGAAGACTGAGGGACTTTACTATCCCCACCCCCATCCCGGCAGCCTCAAGCAACCTTCCACAACCAGGACCCTCATGGGACCTTCAGATTCTCCAGCCACTTGCAGCGCTTCTCAGAGTGCCTTGCTCGGACTCGTGCGCCCCCTAGTGGCCCCTGTGGGAGAACGTAACCGTGCTCCTCTGGTGTAGTCTTGGGAAAAAGACTTAAGTCTTTGCCCTGGTCTCTCACACCTTACTTAGGACTGCCGAAAGGAACGAGCCGTGGTGGCACAGGCCTTTAGTTCCAACATCTCTTGGGAGTGATTAGTTACCCTGGGATGGACCCCCTACCCTTTATATACATAATTTTTTTAAACTTCTTTTTCCAGGGCTAGGGATAGAACCCAGGGCCTCACACATGCTAAGTGACTTACTGCCCATGCAATATTCTTAGCCCTTAAAAAATTTTGATTAAGAATGAAGAGATGGGTCAGTTGGTAAAGTGCATCCCACGTCAAAAGCCCCTTGTAATCCCAGCACCGGGAAGGTAGAGACTAAAGGCCCCTGGGGCTTGCAGGTGACTTGCAGGCCAGCCAGTCTAGCCTAATCAGCTAGCTCCAGATTTAATGACAGATCTTGCCTTGTAAAATAAGGTAGAAATCAATTAAGGAAGAAACCCAATGTCAATCTCTGGCCTCCACACACATGCACACATTTTCTTCAGCAGATGAAGAATTTTTATTTTATTTATCTATTTATATGTATTTTTTGAGGCAAGATCTCTCTCTATAGACCTGGCTGGCCTAGAAATGGCTATGTAAACCACGCTGGCCCCATTTATCTCTACCTCCTGGGAGCTGGGTTGAAGGCTTGCATCACCACACCTTGCCCTTCCTTTTATATCATGGACAGTTAGGGCTGTGGACAGCATGTTCAAGGCTCTGGGTTCGATCCCCCAGCACCACATAAACCAGTGCAAGTGTAACACTCCAAAGGTTAAAGTAGGACAGTCACAAGTTTGAGGTCACCCTCCACTTTGTAAACTCAAGTAAGGTTAAGGTCAGTCTGGAAGCAGAAGACCCTGACTCAGAACAAATGCGTCTATGCTGACATCACGATCTTGCTTTTAAAAACCATGCTACTTTCTTAATTTCATCAAATATGCAATGTTTAAACATCAAATCGCCTTATAAATGTCTTTCGATTTGGTTTTATTTATTCATTCTTTTATTTATTTTGAGACTGTATCCCTGGTTGGCTTCTAACTCTATTTGGAGCTGAGACTGACCTTAACCATCTGATCCTCCTGCCTTTACTTCCCCAGAGCTGGCATCACTGGCATTCAGCGGGTGTTCACCACCACGGTACCTTGGGCAATGCTGGGGCTAGAACCCAGGGCCTCAAGCACTCTACCCACTGAGTGAGCTGCATCCTTTTTTTAATTGTATTTTTTTGAAGATTTATTTATTTACTTATTTATTATGTATAAAGCATTCTGCCTGCATGTCTGCCTGCGCACCAGAAGAGGGCACCAGATCTCATCAAAGATGGTTGTGAGCCATCTTGTGGTTGCTGGGAATTGAACTCAGGACCTCTGGAAGAGCAGTCAGTGCTCTTAACCTCTGAGCCATCTCTCCAGCCCCCGCCTTCTTTTTTTTTTCTTTATTCTTATTATGTGTACAGTGTTCTGCCTGCATGTACACCTGCCAACCAGAAGAGGACATCAGATCTCATTAAGATGGTTGTGAGCCACCATGTGGTTGCTGGGAATTGAACTCAGGACCTTTGGAAGAGCAATCAGTGATCTTAACCTCTGAGCCATCTCTCCAGCCCCTGCCTTCTTTTTAAAAAAGCCTTTTTATCTTTTTTGTTTTCAGATAGTCTCACTCTGTAGCTCAAGCTGTCCTTGAATCTGAGTCAGTTCTTCACCTGAGCCTCCACGTGCTGGAATTACAGGCATGAACCACCACACTCGGGTCATAAATGTCTTTTTCAGGCAGGCAGGGAGGCCAGCAAGGCGGGGTACCTGCAGGCTAGACCAGGAGACAGAAGGCAGCAGTCAGCTGGGAAGGCACAGTCCCCACAGCAGGATACCAGCCTAGAAGTAGTGGCAAAGCCCCTGAAAGTGTGCATCGTGGGTTCCGGGAACTGGGGATCAGTTGTTTCAAAAGTCAGTGGGAGCAACGTGAAGAACATGAAGAAGTTCGCATCCACGGTCAAGATGTGGGTGTTCAAAGAAGTGGTCAGTGGGAGGAAGCTGACAGACATCATTAATAGTGACCATGAAAATGTCAAGTACCTGCCTGGACACAGGCTGCCAGAGAATGCAGTGGCCACCCCAAGTCTCAGCCAGGCTGTACAGGATACAGACTTGCTGGTATTTGCTTCCCCACACCAGTCGCTTAAACCATCTGTGATGAGACTGCTGACAAAGTTCCCAAGACAGCCCTGGGCCTCAGCCTCTTCAAGGGCATAGACGAGGGCCCTGAGGGCTGAAGCTTATCTCTGACTTCACTGAGAGAAGGTGGACATAGACGTCAGTGTGCTGATGGGGGCCAACATAGCCAGCGAGGTGGCCGCAGAGCAGTTCTGCGAGACCACCATCGGCAGCAAGGTACTGCAGACTGGCCTCTTCAAAGAGCTGCTGCAGACCCCCAAATTCCGGGTCACTGTGGTGGAAGACTCAGACACGGTGGAGCTGTGTGGGGCTCTAAAGAACATCATCGCCATGGGGCCGGCTTCTGCGACGGCTTCTGCTGTGGAGACAGCACAAAGGCTACTGTCATCCGCCTGGGCCTCGTGGAAACGAATGCTTTTGCGAGGACTTTCTGCAAGGGCCAGGTGTCTCCAGCCACTTTCCTGGAGAGCTGTGGGGTGGCTGATCTTGTCAGTAGCTGCTATGGGGGACGAAACCGTAAGGTAGCTGAAGCCGTCGCCCGGACAGGAAAGACGATTGAGGAATTGGAGAAGGAGATGCTGAACGGACAGAAGCTGCAAGGACCACATACCTCTGCCCAGGTGTACCGCATCCTCGGGAAGAAGGGGCTGCTGGACAAGTTCCCACTGTTCACAGTTGTGTATCAGATCTGCCACGAGGGCAGACCAGTTGCAGAGATGATCCCATGTCTGCAGAACCACCCAGAGCACAGGTGAAGGGAACAGGGCACTGGTTCAGCTCTTCCTTGCCCATCTCAGGATCACATGGAAAACAGGACATAATGGTGAGATATTTGTCTGGCTTTCTCCCATCCTGGACACATATGAATTATTACAGCTTCATTTCTGGGTCACAAGAGACAGCTTATTGGCTGATATACTGGGTAATAGCTACACATACACAATGAATGTGAAAAAACAAAGCAAAAAAAAAAAAATACAGCTTGACAGATGGAATCAGGATCCCTATGAGGTTTGGAGTTATTAACCTTGCGTCCCTGTGTGTGCATGTGTGTCCGTGTGGGTGAAGAAGTTTATGGGTCTTCGTGGGTGGAATATGTGTTTACATACATGTGTGTGTGTGTGTGTAACAAGTGCAAGTTGTGTGTGCATGTGTGTGAAGAAACTGGGTCATCTGGACACATGAATTCTGTGGCTTCGTCTCTGGGTCATGAGAGACAGCTCATTGGTTGATGTACTGGGTAACAACTGCATTATGTAATATTTCACAGTCCCTCATGTGGGAATGATAATAAATGTGAAAAATGTTTGCCATGCCTTGCTGGCCTCCCCTCTCTCACGGTACTATCGGACATCCTCCCTGGCTGAGTCGCGTGAGGTCAACAACAGTCCGTACTCAGCCATGGAGTCACTCCCTAGTGTTTGATTTTGTTGGGTGGTTGTATTGGTTCATTGTTGTCAACTTGACACAAACTGAAGTCATCTGGGAAGAAGGACCCTCAGCTGAGGAACCGCCTCCTTTGGATTGTGCTGTGGGCAAGTCTGGGGGTGCATTTTCTTGATTGATGATTGATGTGGGAGGGCCAAGCTCACTGTGGATGGCACCACCCCAGGACAGTAGTTCTGGTTTGTAAAAGAAAGCAAGCTGAGCAAGTTCTAAAGAGCATGCCTGTAAGCAGTATTCTTCCATGGTTTCTGCCTCTGTGCCCGCTTCAACTCCTATCCTGACTTCCCATGATGAGCCACTGTAATCAGGACATATAAGCCAAATGCTTTTTTTTTTTTTTTTGGTCAGTATTTTATCACAGCAGCAGAAAGCAAACTAGGCCAGAGGTTGGTACCAGACATGGACTCCTGCTGTGACAGACCTGACCATGTTGTTTTGGGGAGAATGGTGGAGGCATTTGGAATTTTGGGCTGGAAAAGCCATGGAGTGCTGAGAGTCGTGAAGATAACGGAGGCCTGGGCTGGGACAGTTCAGAGGGAAGTAAAGACTCCACCGGGCTGCAGTGTGATAATTAATTAATAATTAATTCTTCATTAAGGATCTGTGGTTCTGGTCAGTTTGACCTGGAGTCAGCTTGGCTGACAAGAGACCAGCCCACTGGAGAGAAACCTTTGCTTTGGGGGGACAATCAATTCTGGTTAGCTGGGGCTGAGAAATCAGCTTTGATTAAGAAGGGACAAGCATCCTTAGGGTAGAAGCTTCTGAAAAATATTTCCTCAGGGTCAGCACACAGAAGCTGGGGTCCAGAGGGGGCCAAGGTTGCATCTCTAGCTGGTAGCTGAACTTGTGACCTGTAAGAGTCTCCCACATGTTACTTGTGTGGAGAGCAGCCGAGGCTTGGCACCCTGTGGCCAAGAGATTGGTTTGCTTGTAGAGAGGCTAAGAGGTCACTGGTAAAGGTGAGCTAGGATCTCAGGGTTGGAGGTATCATATAGAAAAGCTAAGGCTTGACACCATGTGACAGGATCAGAGTCCTTGAAGAGATCAGGAGAGGCCACTGGTGAACATACAGTCTCAGCTGCAGTGGAGACCCCAGCACATTGTAGATGCCAGGACAATGAGATACCCACCAAGGGCAGTGGCAGATGTGGTGTGGAGCTAGCTTGAGCCTATCAGGCATCTGTGCAGAAGTAAAGAGGTGGGGCTATCCAAGCCCTTTAGAGGCCAGACATCTGCGCTATTTAAAATGGAGTCTGGTTTTGGCTTTGATCTGATTGAGACTTGTTCCCTCATTCTTCCCTCCTAGAATAAAAAGTACACCCTGAGCCAGTCATTCACCTCTCCAGAATCTGCCGCTTGTGGCTCCCAAACACGCCAGGTTCTAAGGGCATGGACCTTGCCTAGGCTAGGAAAAGGGTGTTTGCAGGCGAGACTGAGTTAAAGATATTGATTGGCACAGCCAGACTACTCTGGATCTCCCAGGTGAGCTCAACGTGTCACAAAAAATGGCCTTGAAAGACACACTGAGGTGGAATCACACACACACACACACACACACACACACACACACACACACACACACACACACACACAAATATGTTGGGGAAAGGTGCTTGTTTTATCAAATTAGTAATAGATATTTACAGACGGAGCAGTGGGTAGTCTGGACTTTTAGAGATGAGCAGGCACCTGGGATGAGGTCTAGGGAAACTGGGTTAGCCTTTTCACTCTACTATTTTGTCTGCTTTTGTATATGTAAGAATTTTCCTTTGAAAGCAATCAATGCCCCTCGGTTCCAGGGGAGGGTTTGTCTGGGACCGCGGCATCCGGCTGCGTGGGCTCTGGCGCCACCTGGCGTCCACCACGGGAATGACTCCTTAGGGAGTTCAGACCCGCTTGCCCTTGAGTCTTGCACTTGCCAAGGAGAAGGGATGCTGGGGCCACTTCGGGCCCACTTGATGCTGCTTGCCACCTTAGGAGCCTCTTTGGCACTCTAGCCCAGATGCGTTCTCCCAGGGCGCGTATCTAATCCTCAAGCTCCACTGACCATCGGGACCTCCTCAGCTCTTTGCATCTCACTGTCTTGAGACTTGCTTTTGAGTAGATCTGATTTAGCAGAGACTGTGATTCCCTTTCAGTATGTACTTTATAGCCTCCAACTCTGCGTATCTGAAAGGAGTCAGAAGCAGAAGATACATTCATGAGGTATAAATTAGAATTTTGGAAACAAGGATTATGATTTTAAAAATAGGAAATAAAAATAAGTCATCTACAAAATATGCAAAAATTTCCCAGGACTAATTATCTTATGTGTAGATTTAAAAGTCCTGGAAAGTACTTAGTGAATAAGAAAGACCCATGATATGGCACATGGCAATTGGGACTGGTTGGGACAAACCTGCGTGTGAACATAGTACAGAATGCTAGTTTGACATCCTTACACAGTCTGGACTGTGGAGCATGCATCTGGCAAGACTTCCCGAAGGAGGGAGTGCAAAGTATGGCCCGGAAAGCGGGACTGGACACCACCTTTAGAGAGCTTGTAATAACCCCAAGCTGACTGAGTACTCACCTCGTTGAGTCAGGAGACCTTGTTTACCCAGGATTCAAACAGGGTTCAACCCCAGGAAGGTGGGGTCTGTTACAGGGCTGGTTCAGATCCTTCTGTATCAGCCAGGTTTCTTATCTAGGCTTCCACAGAGAAAACAATGCCCCGCCCCTGTGTTCAACCTGAGCTGTCACTCCACAGGGCCTCAGGCACCAGGTACAGCCGATAAACTAAGCCTTTCTCACACCCGCTTCCTCTAGCTGAAGGGCAGGACACCCTGCCTAAGGGGCTCTCTGAGACCCTCACCGCTGTCCTTGATACACCAGAAGGAACTTCAGAGCCTCTAACCAAGCAGAGCCAGGGAAGGGTTGGGACTGGTCCCCTTCACAGGACAGGTGGGTTTCAGGAGCAAACCCAGGAGACACTTCCATCTGAAGGTCACCTACACGCACCTGCTCAGTCCTGGGGCCATTACAGGGTGTGATCTAGTTGTAGGGGGGGCTGCTGTTTGCAGACTGGGTCTTGACAACTGTAGATAGCTGTGTTTTAAGCTTGCAGGGCAGGGGCTAATTCTAAGGATGACCATTGATTCTCCAGGTCGGGTTCTCAGTCCCAGTACCGCCCATGACTATGGGAGAGACCCAGAGCCAAAGAAGCCCAAGGTTAGTTCATCTGCCTGGGTTTCCACTTGCCATAATGCTTGCTGGTAAGTGAGGCCAGAGGGAAAAGCTCTTACTGGCTGGGTCAGCTCCTGAAAGCAGCTGTGCCTGTCTCATGGCCACCCCTCTGTGGCCAGGTGCTTTTATGTTGTTGTTTATTTTAAGATGTTCGTGTGTGTGTGTGTGTGTGTGTGTATAGACAGGTACATATGTGCAGGGGAGTATGCATGTATAGTATTCAGAAGTCGTTGTCAAGTGTCTTCCTTGGTCACTCTTCAACTTGTTTTTAATGTTTTAAATATTTTTTATTATTTTCAATTTTCTGTTTCTGTGTGTGTGCAGTGAGTGCAGGTGTCTGTGTGTGAGTGTGTACAGTGGGTGCAGGTGTCTGTGTGTGCGCATGTGTAGTGGGTGCAGGTATCTGTGTGCATGCACAAGTGTGTGTGTGTGTGTGTGTGTGCGTGCAGTGGGTGCAGGTGTCTGTGTGTGCACAGGTGTGTGGGTGGGTGTGAGTGTGTGCAGTGGGTGCAGGTGTCTGTGTGTGAGTGTGTACAGTGGGTGCAGGTGTCTGTGTGTGAGTTTGTGTAGGGTGCAGGTATCTGTGTGTTCGCGTGTGTAATGGGTGCAGGTATCTGTGTGTGCGTGCAGGTGTGTGTGTGTGTGTGTGAGTGTGTGCAGTGGGTGCAGGTGTCTGTGTGTGCACACAGGTGTGTGTGTGAGTGTGTGCAGTGGGTGCAGGTGTCTGTGTGTGCACACAGGTGTGTGTGTGTGAGTGTGTGCAGTGGGTGCAGGTGTCTGTGTGTGCGCACAGGTGTGTGGGTGTGAGTGTGTGCAGTGGGTGCAGGTGTCTGTAGAGTCCAGAGGTGTGAGGTTCTCCCTGGAGCTGGAGTTACAGGCAATTGCAAACTGCCCAATGTAGGTATTGGGACCCAAACTTGGGTTCCTTGCCAGAGCAGTATGCACTCCTAAGCACTGAACCATCCATCCAGCCCCTTGCTAGCTTACTTTCGGATCTCTCACCTGGAACTGGCTAATTCACCTGGACTGGACGGTCACCAAGCTTCAGCGATCCTCTTGTCTCAGCCTTCCTGGTGCTGGGGTCATATGTGCACACTCCCAGGCCAGTCCCAGGCCAGTCCTTTGTTTTGTTTTTTGAGACAGGGTTTGTCTGTGTATCTCAGGCTGTCCTGGAACTTGCTCTGTAGACCAGGCTGGCCTTGAACTCACAGAGATCCACCTGCCTCTGCCTCAGGAGTGCTGGGATTAAAGGCGTGCGCCAACCACCACCTGGTGAGGGCAGGCTTTTTTTTTTTTTTTTTTTGGTTTTTTGAGACAGGGTTTCTCCGTAGCTTTGGAGACTGTCCTGGAACTAGCTCTGTAGACCAGGCTGTCCTGAGGGCAGGCTTTTTTAAAAGATATCTTCACCTGGCTACTGGAGTCGTACCCTGACCCATAGTTAGTGTGAATGCGGCATCTGTTGGGTCAGAGCCTAAAGTTACCACACTGTGGGCTGGGGCTCACTGCCTTAGCTTGCTTCCTTTTACTGTGTTAAACACCATGACCAAAAGCAGTTTGGGAGAGAAAAGATTTATTTGGCTTGCAGTTCCTGATCACAGGTGATTATTGAAGGACATCAGGGCAGGGACTCAAGGCAGGCACTGAAGCAGCGGCCATATGGGAGTGCTGCTTACTGGCTTGCTCCTTGTGGCTGGCTCAGCCCGCTTTCAGGACCTACTGTGGGATGGCACCACCCACAGTGAGCTGGGCCCTCTCATACCAATCACTAAACAAAAATAAATAAATAAAAATACCCTACAGACTCGCCTACAGGTCAAACTGACGAGGCATTTTCTCAGTTGAGGTTCCCTCTTCCCAGATGATGCCAGCTTGTGTCAAGTTGATGCCAACCCAGCACAGTCCCCATGTCCTCGCTGGCCCAGTGACTGCTCTGACCACCACTTTCATCTCTGAGAAGGGACGAGCCGCTCTTGCTTCCCCTGGCCCTGGCCAATTTCATGCCATTTGCGTCTGGAGCCTTTTAGGTTATTTCACTTGTAAATTTCCCGAAATAATTCCAGCTCCCTGACACCCAGAGTCCTGATTGCAGGCATTTAAATTTTTTAGTATTCTGTGCACCGTGTCTGAGAGGTGTGGGTGCCGCCTTCACCGGGGTAGCCGGAAGGCACGGAGAGCGCAGATGGGCACAGCGTCTCCCATCACTCTGTCAAAACACCTGACAGAAGCAACTCAAGGGAGGGGGGTTTGTTTGGGCTCACCAGAGCAGGGCGGCAGGAGCAGCTGGTCACCCGGGATCAGCCATCAGGGGCAGAGGAAGATGAATGCAGGTGTCCAGCTCACTTTCCCCTTGTTACCTCTTATTTATTTCCTGTTGTCATTGTGGGACCTAAGCCCATGCTGTGGCACCATCCACATTCAGGGTGGGTCTTCTCTCCTCAGAAAAATCTCTCTGGAAACATCTCCACAGATGCCCAGAGGTGTGTCTCCTAAGAGAGTATGTCCAGTCGGGTGACAACAAAGGTTAGCCATCACAGATGTCCTCCCACCCTGTCCTTGGCTGTCCTTGGGACATCTG
The DNA here is from genome assembly GCA_004026605.1 of Ondatra zibethicus. Classification (NCBI taxonomy): domain Eukaryota; kingdom Metazoa; phylum Chordata; class Mammalia; order Rodentia; family Cricetidae; genus Ondatra; species Ondatra zibethicus. The sequence continues at coordinate 18,292 of PVIU01006951.1, read as the reverse complement.
GCAAGCTCCTGCTACACCACTGTAGCCAGAAAGATGTCGTTCCTCCCACCTGGATCAGCCACAGAGTTACTGCCCCTCATCTTGTTAGTAATGGACCTTCCATGTGGCTCACACTTCCCAGCTCCGGGCCCCACGCAACAATGCATCATTCATATGGGACAATGACCAGCATCCCCTTCTTCCCGGCTTTATTCCTACCTTGGTCTTTGGGTAGGCAGACCAGTGCGGAAAGACAGATAGAGGGTGCTTGTGCATCTCCCTTCTTCTCCGTGACCTTCACGGCTGCAGCCGTCTCCATTAGGCATTGTGCCTTCACTTTTCAGGCCCCCTCCCCAATACCCACGGCTATCGTTCTGTATCCTAATAACACTGGCTCCTCCTTCAGGCCTAGAGCTAGTCACCAAGTCCCCGCCTCTCTAAGTCCCCAACAAACAACCTCAGACTTACTAACATCCAGTAACTACTGTCTTATGCTCCCAAGGCTCAGGAGAACAGGAATTCTGAGGGGGCAGAGGGAGGGAAAGCTTGCCCCTGAGTGTGTGTGTGGGGGGGGGCTGGGAGCACAAGGAACCATCTTCTCTCACATACGGTCTGACAGCTGGGCCTGACAGTCAGCCAGAACCCTACATATGGCCTCTTCACAAGCTCCCTGTGTACCAGCTGGCTTGGGTTTCCTCACAGCCTGGTGGCTGAATTCCCAGAGACAGGGCCCCAAGGACAGTACTGCGGGAGTCCGTGTGTATTTATGCTGCAGCCAGGGGGTGGGGCAGTCACATGGTGTCCCTTCCACATGTCTCCTAGTCCCAGGAAGCCCAGATCGCAACTCTGGTCAATAATACAGCTCCCCCAGGGTCTCGAGCCTCCTCTGACCACTTGCCTACAGCTTGATGGTTCTGCAGCTGCTGGGGATACCAAAAGGGTGAGTTTCTGATATTTCTACTTCTGGAAAGGTGAGTTTGCCTGAAGAAAAGATTTCCCTAGCTCTGTGAGGACAGGTGTTTGATGACAGGAGTAGCTGCAAATGCCAGGCCAGCGCTGAGCCCAGAGCAAGGAGGCCAGAGAAAACCCATGACCTTCTGGCTTGTCTGTGGATGGTAATATTGGGGACACCATGTCAGCACCCCTTCAGCAGAGGATAGAACTAAAGACAGTCTGTATCCCTCCCCCCCTTTTTAAAATAAGGAGGTTAATTGGTGCACGGTTCCATAAGGCTAAAGGGCTACAGCTGGCAAGGCCCTTCTTGCTGGCAGAGTCCTGCGGGGCATCCTGTGCACAGCAAGGCAGAGCGTGCTTGTGAGTTCTGGTCTCTCATCTGATTTTAACCCACTTTTTCCTTTTCTCTTTCTCTTTTTATAGGAATGCAATGTTTTATAGAACTTTAACTGCCTTTTAACTGTTCTTTCAAATGTTGTTTTGCACCAGGTAGTGGTGGTGCACACCTTTAATCCCAGCACTCAGGAGGCAGAGGCAGGCGGATCTCTATGAGTTCCAGGACAGCTAGGACTACATAGTGAGATCCTATCCAGAAAAACAAACAAACAAACAAACAAAAAGTTGTTTTGCAATGTTTTAATAAAATAAAAATGATAAACTTAGGATAGGGGGTATCTATCAATGGTATCTCCTTTTGTCATCTTTAAATTCAACTTGAGATTCATAAAACCTGAAGCAGAGGCTGTGGATTGTGGCGTGGAGGCTGCTGGGGACACAGAACCTTTAGCTCTTACGGAAGGCAAAGCCTGACCCAGGGAAGTGAGGACACTTGGCAAAAACAGTGAATCAGCTTTGGGGGTGTTTTCTTTCTTTCTTTTTTTCTTGCACTCCTGGGAACTGATGGATTGTTTGAGAATCCAATCAGTGTGTCACATGAACATGAAGCTGGAGTTTGAGATAATTGTGGGCCACCTCACATGAGTGCCTACTTAGTTTACGTACAGGAAAGGGATGCCTCGTTTAATTTTACTTAATTACTAGAGGAACTGATGATCACCTTGTGTGTGCGTGTGCACACTTGTGTTTTTGAGTGTGTGTGTACATGTATGTATTTATATATTGAGGACAGAGATAGATCTAGGATGTCATTCCTCACCTGCTAACCACCCTGGGCTATTTTGTTTTGTTTTGTTTTTTTCTGAGACAGACTCTCAACAGCCTGGAGCTGGCTCGTGAGCCCAGTAGATCAGCCTGTCTGCTGGCCCCTATTACCTAGCAGGATGAACCCAGGCAGTACCCTAGCCAGCCAAGGGTCCTATGGCTGCTACACAGGTGCAAAGGTCCCTTTAAAAGACAAGGTCTGCCCACTCCAGCTCTCTTCCCACTGTTCTTCTGAAGAGGCCAGCAGGTTTTTCTCTCTCCCCCTCCCCTTCTCCCAATAAACTCTGCACTCAAGTTCTGCAAGGCGTATTTGTCTCCCGTCTGCGGCCCTCACCCACCAAGGTCCCAACTTGGGCAGTAGTCATAACAGTCTCTGCCTTCCCACTTGTTAAGATTGCAAGTGGACACCTTTTTCATGTGCCTTTGGAATTCAGGTCTCCATGCTTATGTGACAAGCTCCAAACAGGCAGAGTTTGTACCCCAAAATCTTGTCCTCCCATCCATTTTTCTCATATAATTTCATTTGAATGTGTCTAGGATATGATTATTCTTATGATACCTCTAAGCAACAAAAATGTATATAAATTAAAATTTCAGGTAAGGAATCCTATGATCACATATCTACTGAAAAGTTGCCTTTGAACTGAGTCATCACTGTTATTAATAATGAGTACATTGTTAAAGCAATGCAGGACTGCAAGAGGGCTCAAGGGGTAAGGGTGCTTGCCATCAAGCCTAACAACGTGAGTTCGATCCCAGGGACCCATACGGTAGAAGAGCACTGACCCCTACAAGTTGTTCTCTGCCCTTTGCATGTACACACACCCACTCACACAAGATAAATAAACGAAAATAAAATAGCTATGTGAAAATCTTTGCTAAGCAATTGTTAAGTGTAAGAAGTAACATTTTATTAGAAACATTTCTCTCTCTCTCTCTTGGTTTTTCGAGACAGGGTTTCTCTGTGTAACAGTCCTGTCCTGGAACTAGCTCTTGTAGACCAGGCCGGCCTCGCACTCTGCCCCCTGCATGCTGAGATTAAGCCACCTGGCTTAGAAACACTTCTCTTGATGAGATGAATAAGGTTTTGTATTTTTCGACCAGTTTTTGTATCTATGTGCTGGAATATTATGTATTATTCATTTGCTCTATTTTTTGAACTATATTTATTTAACATGTTCCCAAGTATTGAAAGCACCCTTTTTTTCTTAAAAGATTTGTTTATTATGTATACAGTGCTCTGTCCGTAGGCCAGAGAGGAAGAGGGCACCAGATCTCATTATGGATGGTTGTGAGCCACCATGTGGTTGCTGGGAATTGAACTCAAGACCTCTGGAAGAGCAGTCAGTGCTCTTAACCATCAAGCCATCTCTCCAGTCCCTGAAGACACCCTTTTATGTGTTCGTTTTAACTCTCCTGTTACAGTCAACATTTCTCATAATCAATGTATAACAGCTTATGAAAACCAAATACGAATGTGGTGTCCTACACTGTCCATGAATGACTTTCTGGGCTAATGCTACCCTCAAATCATACACATAAGAAAGAACATCAGAAGCAGTTTGGGGAAACAGCATCCTACCAGCCCAGCCCATCAAGCTAGAGATTGGAACTCACTCTGTCACTCTGTAGACCAGGCTGGCCTCGAACTCACAGAGATCTGCCTGTCTCTGCCTCCCAAGTGCTGGGATTAAAGGCATGTGCCACAACCACCCGGCATTTTTTTTTTAATTTTTACCTTTAAGATTTACTTTTATGTATATTGGTGTTTTGCTTTCATGTATGTCTATGGGAGGGCATCATATCCCCTGGAACTGGAGTTATAGACAGTTGTGAGCTGCAATATGGGTGCTGGGAATTGAACCTGGGTCCTCTAGAAGAGCAGCCAATGCTCTTAACTATTGAACCATCATCCCAGCCCCCAGGTTTTGCTTTTTAAAGTGTACTCTCTGACAGGTCAGTCATGTTTCAGTGGATGTCCCAAACCTAGGAGTGTACAGTCAGCACAAGTCGCTCTCGGTGGTTTACAGAAGGTGAAGGAAGAGGAGGAAGATGAAAAGATGATGATGATGATGATAATGATGACAACACGGGGACTGGAGAGATGGCTCAGCTGCTAAGCGTTCTTGCTGCTCTTGCAGCCCTTCGTCTCCTGGGAAGCCTTTTGGTTAGGTTTCTTTTGTCAGAGTCATGGACGTGAAACTAGGCCAATGAGTAAAACTGAAAGCCCACCCGGCCGAAACCATGATGCCTCATGAGAGCGAGAATTCTGCTAGATCAGCTTAGTGTCCAGCTTTAATCCCAGCACTTGGTGGGGGCCGAGCTAGGTGAATCTCTGGAGTTCATGGTCAGCCTGTGACACGTAATGAGTTCCAACAAACCTCCCCCGAGCGCCTACTGCCAGGATGGCCCATAATTCTCTTTTATAAACAGGAAAATCAAGACTGGACTTTACTTCTTAAGTCTGTTTCCTCTTCTATACAAAATTAACTTTTTATACAGCCTAACCCAGTCTGACGGGATCAACTACCGAAGTAGACAGACAAACAGAACACTCTGCCACTTTTCATTTTTTCGAGCAAAAATCAACCTCCAGGATTGAATGGGGCTGCTGTACAGAGGAGAGGTGTAGTGATGATGTTAGGCTCTTTTGGCTCCTTTTGGGGGGCCCACCACTCTGCTCAGAAATGCATCACACACGAGGCTTATTCTTTATTATAAACGTCCGGCTTTAGCTTGGCTTGTTTCTTGCCCACTTTTCTTAATTTATATTATCTCGTCTACCCTTTGTTCTCCCCATTCTCTTACTTCTTTAAATCTCACACTTACTCCGCGGTTTGCTGTGTGGCTGGCACCTGAAGCCCTCCTCCTCCTCGGGGTGACCTTTCTCCCAGTTTTCTCCCTGTGTATAGTCTCTCTGCCTGCCAGCCCGCCTCTCCTTACTCCTGCCTCACTATCAGCCTTTTCAGATCTTTAGGCCATCAGGTATTCTAGACAGGCAAACTATCACAGCTTCACAGAGTTAAACAAAGGCAACAAAGTAACACACCTTAAAATAATATTCCCAACAGGCAGGTAAGCAGAAGGAAAATTAGACTTGTCTAAGTTCCTTATTTATCACTACAAAACCATGTTCTCTTCTTCCTTAGGTCTCCCTGTAAAGCCTTGGCTGTCCTGGAACTCATTCTGTCTACTAGGCTGACCTTGGCCTCCAGAGATCTACCTGCTTCTGCCAGTGTGGGAGGTGGGTACTGGCAGTAGGGAGGTAAAATTAAGAGCACTGGCTGCTCTTCCAGAGGACCCAGGTTCAACTCATAGCACCCACGTTGTAGGAGGTCACTTGTTCATTCCCGGCTGCCCAGACTTGAAGCTGCTTGGCTTCTTAGCTCTAGCTTCTTATTGGCTAGCTCTTACATCTTAACTTAACCCATTTCCATTATTTTATATTTTATCACAAGGTTCGTGCCCTACTGGGAAGGTTCTAGCTGGCAGCTTGTATCTCTTTCCCCTCTGGCAACTCCATGGTGGCTCTCTGCCTCCTTTCTCCCAGCATTCAGTTTAGTTTTCCCTGCCTAGCTCTGTTCTGCTATGCTATAGGCGCAAAGCAGTTTCTTTATTCAGTAACCAATAAAAGCAACACATATACAGAAGGACTTCCCACACCACACCCATATCGTGGCTCACAACTGTCTGTAACTCCAATTTCAAGGGGTCCAATCCTATCCTCTGGCCTTTATGAATACTGTATCATGTATGGTGCACAGACATACATGCAGGCAAAACACTCAGACATGTAAAATAAAATCTCCAGATAAAAAAGAAACACTAATACAAATCATGAGTGTTTCATTCCAAGAAAATTCACTTGGAGCCACTAAATATCCACTTTAAAAAGAACCTGTCAGACAGCATTTAAGCCTGTAATCCCAGCACTTGGGAAGCTGAGGCGGGAGAACTGATCTGAGTTCCAGGCCAAACTGGGCCACATAGTGAATTCTAGGCTGGCTTGTCTCAAACAACAGAAACCACAAAATCAGGTCCCTCACAATCCTGGACACTGGGAAGTTCAATGTCAAGGCCCTAGCAGATTCAATCTGGTGAAGGCTCATGCAGACTTTACAAACTGCTTCTTGCTGTATTCTTCCCCCATCCCAACTCACAGAGATCCGCCTGCTTCTGCCTCCCAAGTGCTGGGATTGAAGGCGTGCGCCACCACCACCCGGCTCTTGCTGTGTTCTTACAGGGTGGGATTAGAAAAGTGTCTATCTCAGGCCTCACTTACACAGGCCATAATTCTATTTTTGAGAGCAGAGCTCTCACAATCCAAAGACCCCACCTCCAACATCATCATCTTGGTTGGGAGTAGACTCAAGACGTGAGTTTTCAAGAGGTAGGGTGTAGGAGGCACAGATAAGCACTAGGGAAACCAGGAGTGTTAAACTCCCAGGGTTGTCTCTTCAAAGGGAGAGATGTATAACCTGTTTTCTGCCCAGAAGGCTAGGAGCAGAGGTGGTTAATAGCCTGGTGATCTTTGCACTATCGATATGTCTGAGATCACACTAGATCCTCCCCCAGACCTTTAAGACATAACATATAGTCAATCTATAGAACCCATCTTTATGGAAAAGGTCACATGTACTTGGTAAAGAGTTTAATGTAGACATGCCTTAAGCTTTGTGGGACACACGCAACTGTGTTAATTATCTATCGCCACGAAGCCTTTTCCCAAAATGGTGGTGTGCTTCAATAGGTCTAAAGTAAATTGCCCGGTGTGTGTCAGACACTTGACGTCTGAAACGACACCGAAAACTGAGTCGTGCTGAACCAGGTTTCCTTCTCGCCTCACTCTGATCGTCACTGTGGGTCCCTATGTCTGCAGAGCACCCCCAGCCTGTCCCACAGTATGAGAAGGAGAAGACACAAACATTCCACACATATCCCTGTCCCATATCCAAATATGGGCCATTCAACATGAGAGCTCTAAACTGAGCTGTGGTCCTCTGCAAGAGCACCAAGCACTCTCAACTGCTGTGCCACCTCTCCATCCCCGTGGTCAGAATGTTATTATATGAGCACCACCTTCCCATATCAGCCCAGATAAAAGGATGCTAAAAAAGGGGGGTGTTGCTTTTTCCTGCTTGCCTCCACTCTTCTTAGCAAATTCTTCTACCTTATTGCCTCCTCTGCTGCTGTGGCATTCCTTCACTGATATCAGAACCTAATTTATTTGGCTTCCAGTATAGCCTGAAGGTCAGCAGCTCTCTAGGAATCCTCTTAGCCTACAGTACCAGATTGGGACTGCCAAGGTACCCAGCATAATGGACGGAACAATTAATGGATTTTCAGCCTCACCATTGTAAGACAGTCCAGGTTATATTACCCAGACAAGATCATGGAAGCCAGATGGGCAGTGGTGGCACACTCCTTTAATCCCAACATTTGAGAGGCAGAGGCAAGAGGATCTCTGTGAGCTCAAGGCCAGCCTGGTCTACAAGAGCTAGTTCCAGGCTCCAAAGCTACAGAGAAACCCTGTTTCAAAAAACCAAAAAGAGAGAGAGAGAGATAATAGAAGCCAGTCTGATAAATCCCCTTTTAATAGATATTCTTCTGTTTGTTCTTCTAGAGAACTCTGACCAGTACAACATTTTGTTGTTTTTTTTAATTATTTATTTATTATTTATACAGTATTCTGCCTGCATATATGCTTGCAGGCCAGAAGAGGGCACCAGACCTCATTACAGGTGGTGGTGAGCCACCATATGGTTGCTGGGAATTGAACTCAGGACCTTCGGAAGAGCAGGCAATGCTCTTAACGTCTGAGCCATCTCTCCAGCCCAGTACAACATTTTGTAAACAGGAAAAGGATCAAAAAGATGCCTAATGACTACAATCAGCAAGGAAATACAATTAAAACCACAACATAGAGCCACTGCTTGCTCATAAGAATGGCTGGAATAAAAAAAAAATATTAGCCGGGCATGGTGGTGCACACTTTTAATCCCAGCACTCAGGAGGCAGAAGCAGGCAGATCTCTGTGAGTTTGAGACCAGCATGGTCTACAAGAGCTAGTTCCAGGACAAAGCTACAGAGAAACCCTGTCATGAAAAACCAAAAAGAAAAAAGAAAAAGCAAAGAAAGAAAAGAAAAATAAACTGGTACATTTTCACCTTGCTCATAGGAATATAGAATGGGAAATTGCCATGGACAAGGGTGTGGCAGTTCAAAAGATTAATGTGGGAATGTGGGGCTGGGGAGATGGCTCAGTTGGTAAGAGTACTTTCTATGAAAGCAATAGGACCCAAGTTTGAATGACCAGCATTCACATGAAAGCCTGGATGATCACACTTGCCTGTAACCTAAGCACGAGGGATAGAGGTGAAGACAGGTGGATGCCAGGATGTACCCGGAGTTATGGTGGTCGGATGTTTAAAAGAAATCCCACAGTAGCTCAGAAATAAGAAATAGATAGGCATTTATTAAGGGGTAAACTCACAAATCTCCACTTGATTGGTCGAATCACGTGACCCAAAGGAACAGCCGACTGGGCTCGGAGCAAGGGGAACAAGAGAGAAGGGGCACAGGCACGCTCGGCTTGCTCGGCTTCCCTGTAAACAGTAAGAGAGGTACGCCCCAGTAGGCGGGCTAATACAAGCTGTAATACTTCCTACAGCACCTCCCTTTTTAAAAAAAAAATAAAAGAGTTCTAAGCCTAATACAAAATCATATGCAATAAGAACAAATATCCTATTCTAACTAGCTTAAGTATTGTATAATAAATAACTTGGCCAAGTTATGAGAGGAAAGTAACTACACTTATTTAGTCTTCAACCCCACCGAAGATCCGAGAAGGGAAATAATGTTACTTGAGTGAGTAGGAAGTGCAATCAAACAACTTTCAAAATGTGCAACAAATAGCAGAGACAATTGGCTACCTGGACAATCACCCAAAGTCTCATTTGCAATGTTGAGGCAACCAACTTTGGCTAAGGCCTAGAATAACTGACAGACTATTTTCAAAGGCAAGAAATTTTTCAAAACTGTCTTACCCTGTCTTGGCAAGATTTGACAGTCCTGCTTATCCATTTCCGGATGCTATGTATTTTGTCAGGGGTTGAGGTATGGGCAGTTCCTTGCCCAAAAGACGGTTTTGCCAAGAAGAAAACAAGGTCCAAGTGGAGTGTCTTCAGTGCTCAACATTCTCTTGGGAATAGATCGGTGCTGCCAGGAGCAATTGTGTCTCACTTCAACAGAACTCTAAGTTATTTAAATGCCAATTATCTACAGTTCTTTGAAGTGGTTGAAGATTATCCAGAAAATAATCTCTATGTATCTAAAGAACCTGATTAGTCTAACTATAAGTATGACATACATGACTATTGATCTATAATTCTTAATACCCATATAACTTAAAGACTAAGACAATAAACAACTGTGCAATAAATGAGGACAATGACCTCCAAATGTAAACAATGTATAAGTATCTTGATCAGAGGTAGAAAGGTATACTGCAATATGGTAAATATATATCAATACATTAAAAATGTTTTAAACAGAGATAGAAGCATACATGCATGCAATATTCAATATTAAACTTTGTATCAATATACAAGAATTGATACCAATGTAATTGTCTATAAATAATAACTCACAAACCAATCTATTATCCCATCATCCAATTTTCCCTTTTTTTTTATTTACAAAAAGATCGCTGGAGCTTATAAAATTTCCCCCCAACCCTCAACTGTATACCAATTATAATCAACCCCTAAGTGATATCCCTAACCCTGAGGACAAACTTTGCTGGGAGAGGGGATGTCGTCTTCTAGAATTACTTCCAGCTGTCATGGGGGCGGCGTTCTTTCTACAGGATCCTGTGAAAGTAAAATGATGGTTAAGTTTCAAGATTAATGTCTGGTAAGATTGCAAATAGTCTCTGAGTATTTTGTGGAGGTCTGGCCAGAACAATGTAAAAGATGTGCACCATTTCAGCTAACCAAGTTGGAACCATCTTGTGCAGCTGGTACCAAAACAGGTTTTGTAGTAGCGCTATCAGTATCATGACGTCATATCAACCAGGTGGAGTTGTTGTGGGGCCCCATCTTCTTCCTGGAAACTTCAAAGATTACTGCAGGAAAATTCATTGTTCATTGTGGAAAACTTAAGCATTATTTATATAGACATATATGGGCATATATATTCAGTGAAGGGTATAATAAAGATAAAAATAGACATGAAAAATTAAACATTTTTTATAAATTCTTTTTTCTTTCTGTCCCATATCATGGCTCTTGACATGAGACAGAAATTCTGGGCTTTTCTCTTAACAACAGGCTTGGAATTAGAGAGGGACCAAGCCAGTGTCCAACTCCAAGACCAGTTCTATATATTTATAAATATAAATACATACATATAGATATATATAAATGTATATATATATTCTCAATATTTATGGTTACAGAACATATTTAGCTTTCTTGATGATCCTTATTGGGTAGTTATTGTTCCAACTGTCAGTAGTCAAATATCCAGGGTCCCTTGAATTTTCTGAAGATGAGTGTTGTCCTGCAGAGATAAGAACAGAACCCTGCCCCCATCCTATATATTTTTCTTACCAACTGTACGATTATCATCATTGTGGATGAGCTGTCATTTCTCCTTTCCAAGAGGTTTCTCCTCTTCAAACCGAACCTTTATTAATTTCAATGGTATCCACAATTTTTCTTCTCCTGTGGAAACAAGAGGAAAACCCCTTCCCCAACACAGCACATCTCCTGGCTTCCAATGAGAGGTCAGCACATCCTTGAAATAAACTGGTTGATTTAATTCAGCAGACTTTTCCATTATCCAATGTCTTTCTGCTGGTGTTGTCCCTTTCTCATTAGTGTTAAGAAAATTCAAGGTTAATAAAGCATTATGTAATCTATTTCTAGGGGCATTTTCCACCCCTTTCTGTTTGTTTAACATATGCTTTATAGTTCAGTTTGATCCTTCTATAACTGCTTGACCTGTAGGATTGTGTGGTATACCTGTAACATGCTTAATATTATAATAAGCAAAAAACCATTTCATTTTCCTAGAGACATAACCTGGACCATTATCTGTCTTTATTTGTGCAGGTATACCCATGATGGCCATAACTTCTAATAAATGTGTGATTACTGAATCAGATTTTTCTGAGCTTAAAGCAATTGCCCATTGAAAGCCTGAATAAGTGTCAATGGTGTGATTACATATTTTAATTTTCCAAATTCTGCAAAGTGGAACACATCCATCTGCCAGATTTCATTCCTTTGAGTACCCTTTGGGTTGGTCCCTGCAGGTAGCAGTGTTTGGTTATATAAAGAGCAAGTAGGGCATCTCTTTATAATCACCTTTGCTTGTTGCCATGTAATAGAAAACTCTTTCTTTAAACCTTTGGAATTGATGTGATGTTTTTAATGAAATTCTGAGTAATTGATCAATTTCTGCATTACCTGGTGCTAGAGGACCTGGCAGACCCGTATGGGATCAGATGTGTGTTATGTTTATAGGACAAAGCCTATTCCTGATTATGTCTTACACCTGGATAAACAATGAAGTCAATTCTGTATCATCTGGTATAAATTCAGCGGTTTCAATATGCAAGATAACTCTTTCTGCATATTGTGAGTCAGTAACTATATTAAGAGGTTCTTTAAAATCCCTTAGCACCATAAGAATGGCATATAATTCCACCTTCTGGACAGAATTATAAGGGCTTTATTCCACCTTACTCAATTTGCCTGATTTGTAACCTGCCTTCCCTGATTTATTAGCATCAGTATAAAATGTACGGGGGGCAGTTATTGGAGCATCACGTACAATTAGAGGAAGAATCCAAGAAGTTCTCTTTATAAGGTTAAGTCTATCACTTTTTGGATAGTTGCTATTAATTTCTCCCAAAAAATTAGCACAAGCTCTTTGCCATGGTTCATTGTCTTCCCATAACTTTTTTATTTCATCAGTAGTGAAAGGCACTATAATTTCTGCTGGGTCTATACCTGCTAGTTGATGAAGTCTCAATTTACCTTTTATAATTAATTCAGAGACTTTTTCCACATGCATTTTTAATTTTTTACTTGGTTTATGTGGTAAAAAGATCCATTCTAAAATAATATCTTCCCTCTGCATTAAAATTCCTGTAGGAGAAATTCTAGAAGGCAATATGACTAGAATACAACTAAGATTTGGATTCACCCTATCCACATGTGCCTCCTGTAATTTTTCCTCAACAATTGTCAGTTCCTTTTCTGCTTCAGCTGTTAATTCTCTGAAACTATTCAAATCTTTATCACCATCTAAGGTTTTGTTTAAATGAATTATTAGATCAAGTGTTATCCCAACAGCAGGTCATAACTGGAAATGTTTTCCTAACAATCATTGAAAGTTATTAAGAGTCCGTAACCAGTCTCTCCTAATTTGTGCCTTTGTGTCCTAATTTTCTGTAAACCTATTTTATAACCTAGGTAATTGATAGAATCTCCTCTCTGTATTTTTTCAGGAGCAATCTGCAATACCCATTTAGGTAAAACTATCTTTACTTCTTCAAACATTCTTTCTAAACTATCTATGTTTGAATCAGAGAGCAAAATATCATCCATGTAATGGTAAATTGTAGACTTAGGAAATTGCTTATGTATTATTTCCAATGGCTGACTTACAAAGTATTGACACAGGGTGCGGCTATTGAGCATTACCTGTGGGAGGATAGTCCACTGGTATCTCCTAGTAGGCTGAGAATTATTTTAAGAAGGCACTGTGAAGGCAAATTTTTCTCTATCCTTTTCTTGTAAAGGTATAGTGAAGAAGCAATCTTTCAAATCAATAACTATAAGAGGCCATCCTTTCAGTAATAGGGATGGTAGAGGAATTCTAGACTGTAGAGGGCCCATAGGTTGAATTACCTTGTTGACAGCTCTTAGATCTGTCACCATCCTCCATTTACCAGATTTCTTTTTTACAACAAACACAAGAGAATTCCAAGGGCTAGTTGATTCCTCAATATGTCGAGCAGCTAATTGCTCCTGTACCAATCATTCTAAAGCCTGCAATTTATCTTCAGCTAGAAGCCATTGCTTAACCCATATTGGCTTCCCAGTTAGTCATTTTAAAGGTAGGGCTGTTGGTACCTCTAAAGGTTATGTTCTTGTACAGCCTGAATGGCTGGTGGCCTTTGTTCATAGTACCTTATTACATCCTTCCCAGAATTATGAGTTCCTGGGACTGCAGGAATGTTAATCTGGGTATTCCATTGCTGTAGCAGAACATCTGCCTCTTGAAGAGGCCAATTTGGATGCCAAGATTCTGGAGTGATGATACTCACATTTGCTCCTGTGTCTATCAAGCCAACAATTACAATTCCATTCATACGCACTTTCAGCTTTGGTTTCTGATCACTTATAGAAGTTTGCCAAAATATACGTTTCTTATTTCCTATTTGATTTTTTGACTTATCCTCCAAAATTGAGCCATCATTTAGAACATTATGGTCTTGCACAGAAGGTTCTAGATTTTTAAATTTTCCTGGTATGACATGTCCTCCATGCTTACTGGGAATGACAGGGCCACTTTTGGCTTGGGGGCCTGTGAGAAGCACCACAAGGAGTTTCCTGATGGTATCGAGTTGCCTTCACTGTCTGTTGTTGATCTGTATTCATTGGCACAATGCTGTTCTTTACCACAACCTTCTACATATACCTGAAGGCCAAGGTCTCCTATTTTTGCCATTCCCAGAGGAGATATTATTCCTAGAAATTCCTTGCCTGCAGTCCCTTTTCAGATGTCCTAATTTACGACAATTAAAACATTTGACAGTTTGATATCTCCTCATTGCTTTGGAAATTGCTTCTCCTACCCAAGATTCATCATTATAGTCAAACATCTCAACATTCATTGTATGCTGTATCCACTCATCCATAGGTACTGATCTAGACCTTAAAGGCCCAATTATCTTTTTGCATTCTAAGTTTGTATTTTCAAAAGCCAGCGATTCAAGAATTATTCATCTAGCTTCTGGGTCTGTTACTCCTATTTGTACAGCCTTAATTAATCTCTCTAAAAAGTCAGTAAAGGGTTCTCTCTGTCTCTGCCTAACCCTGGTATATGATTCAATTATTTCTCGTGGTTTCTAGATCCTGTCCCAAGCATTCAAGGCTGCTTTGTGGCATAGGGACAAGATTTTTTCGTCATAAAGAGCTTGGACCTGTGCATCAGCATACAGGCCTTCCTGAATCTCCTGACATGCATATGTTTCTAGTTATTTCACTAAGGTATCAATTTTCTGGTCCTCATTCTGCACCTGTGAGTCCAAGGTTTTAATGTTCCCCTTTAAAGATAACATCTCCTCCTTGAACTTTTCTTGGATATTGTGTAGATTGCCATCCTGGAGGTATATTCTGTCTGTTAACTTATCAAAACTTTGTGATAACCTCTGAACATCAAATTCAACAGTATGAACCCTTTCAGGTAACTTCCTAGTAGCCTTAGATATGGAGTCAATTTTGCCTATCATAGTATCCACTTGTTCAGATAACCTCTGATTTTCGATTATATTAATCCTGTCAACTAGTGCCATATTCTTCCTTAATGATGGAATATGGAGAAGAAAACCTAGTAACCAATAAACTGAGGTACCTCCATAGTCATATAGGTTTCGTGTAATACCCTCCATTGTGGTGGCAAAGAAGGCAGTAAAAGTTCCATTAGAAACAAAATCTGCCATATTACCTGTTCTCCAGCAGATGGCGCTGTTTCCAAGTCGTGACTAGAATCAATGCAACGGTGGCATGACAGGTCCTGTGTTAAAGTCCACCTCGTGGAAGCAAACTCCACCTGGAGCAGAAGCCAGGAGCAAATCTAGTATTGGAAGCCAACCCAGTCCTGGGACACTGGCAGATCAGGATTGAGCCAACCACCTGAATCAGAGTCTGCGACCTCCACTGGAACCGGAGTGGGACTGAACCAGCTACCTAGGACACAGAGAGAACAAACTCCACCAGGAGCAGAAGCCAGGAGCAAACCCAGTCCCAGGACATGGGCAGATCAAGATTGAGTCAGCGACCAGATCCAGAGTCAACAATCTCCACCAGAACAGGTACAGGGAAGTAACCGCTCAGCGAGTGAGCCAGAGCCAGAGCCAGCTGAGGGTCCGAACGTGAAGCTGGGACCGTCAAGAGAGTAGACCTAAGCCAACACTCTGATGGGTCTGGGCGAGAGTCTAGGACCTCCCAGGAACTAGGCCTGAGCCAGGACCTCTGTCAGCCTGGGCGTGAGTGAACCTGGATCCTCCAATGGAATAAGCAGAAACCAGAGATCTCAGCGGGGCCAGGTGCGCGTCTGGGACCTCAGAGAGAATAGGCCTGAGCCAGGTCCTCTGTGGGTTCGGGCATTGGTCTGGGACATCAAAGGGAATAGTCAGGAACCTGGAACCCCAGTCCCAGTACACTGGCGGAACAGGACTGAGCCAATGACCAGATCCAGAGTCAGTGATCTCCACCTGAACAGGTCCAACTCCAAGCCAGGGACTTCTGCAGGAGGAGATCCAGACCAGGATTTACAGAAACCGATCTAAGCGAGCAGCCTAGGCCAAAGTAGGCCTGAAACAGCAAACTCCAAGGGAGCAGAGCAAGGCACAGGAGCACTGAGCTATCTCCAGGAACAGGAGTAACCAACAGGGTAAGTAGAACTATGACACTGACTGTAACACAAGGAACAACCGTCTGAGCTTTGGATTCACTGGCACCTAGGAGATTATTCAACAGAATCTCAGACAGCCCCAACAACACCTATTAGAGGAAAAGATGAGTAGAAAAGGTAAGATCACATGCTACACCACAAAGAGCAACACAATACCAGTAAAGCCTAAAGACCATACAACAGCAAAACCTGAACATCCAAATATGGATGAATAAAATTTTTTATTATCTAAAAAATAACCTCAAGAGAATGTTTGGAATTCTTAAAGATGAAATGAGAAATTCCTTTAAAAGAAATGGAGAAAAAAAACAAATAAAAAATTGGAAGATATCAGCAAATCACTTCAAGAAAACCAAGAAAAAGAAATCAAACATATAAAAGAAACTATTCAGGACTTGAAAACTGAGTTAGAAACAATAAAGAAAACAGAAGCTGAAGGAATTATAGAAACAGAAATCATGAGAAAAAGATCAGGAACCACAAATGCAAGCATGAACAGAATACAAGAAATGGAAGAGAGAATCTCAAACGCTGAAGATATGATAGAGGAAATAGACTCATCAGTTAAAGAAAACATTAAATCTAACAAAAGCTTAACCCAAAATATCCATGAAATATGGGACACCATAAAAAGGTCAAATCTGGGCTGGAGAGATGGCTCAGTGGTTAAGAGCACTGGCTGCTCTTCCAGAGGTCCTGAGTTCAATTCCCAGCAACCACATGGTGGCTCACAACTATCTGTAATGAGATCTGGCGCCCTCTTCCAGTGTGCAGGCATACACGGAGGCAGAATGTATACATAATAAATAAATCTTTAAAAAAAATTTAAAAAAAGGTCAAATCTTAGAATAATAGGTATAGAAGAAGGAGAAGTTCAACTCAAAGGCACAGAAAATTTATTTAACAAAATCATAGAAGAAAACTTTCCCTACCTAAAGAAAGATATGCCTATGAAGATACAAGAAGCTTACAGAACACCAAATAGATTGAATCCAAAAAAAAAGTCCTCTCACCACATAATAGTCAAAACACTAAACATACAGAGTAAAGAAAAAATATTAAGAGTGGCAAAAAAACCGCCAAGTAACATATAAAGGTAGACCTATCAGAATTATACCTGACTTCTCAGTGGAGACAATGAAAGCTAGAAGGTCATGGTCAAGCATTATGCAGACATTAAGAGACTATGGATGCCAGCCCAGAGTACTATACCAAGCAAAACTGCCAATAACCATAAAAGGACAAAACAAAATATTCCATGACAAATCTAGATTTCACCAATACCTAGACACAAACCTAGCCCTACACAAAATACCAAAGGAAAACTCCAACCCAGGGAAGATGGCTACACTGACAAAAACACAGATAATAGATGATCTCATTACAGCAAATACTGAAGAAAAAAATGCACAAATTAACATCACCAACAATGAAAACTAAATTAACAGGAGATAGCAACCACTAGTCATTAATATCCCTTAATGTAAATGGACTCAACTCACCTATAAAAAGGCACAGGCTAACAGATTGGATACAAAAACAGAATCCATCCTTCTGCATACAAGAAATGCATCTCAACCTCAAAGACAGACATTGTCTCAGAGTAAAGAGTTGGGAAAAAAATATACCAATCAAATGGACCTAAGAAACAAGCAGGTGTAGCTATCCTAATATCTAACAAAATAGATTTCAAGCTAAAATCAGTCAAAAGAGACAAAGAAGGACATTTATATTAGTCACAGGAAAAGTCCATCAAGAGGAAATTTCAGTACTGAACATCTATGCCCCAAATACAAGGGCACCTTCATATGTCAAAGAAACACTTCTAAAGCTTAAATCATATATTAAACCCCACACACTAATAGTGGGAGACTTCACCACTCCTCTCTCACCACTGCACAGGTCAATCAGACAAAAAAATGAACAGAGAAATAAGAGAACTAACAGATGTTATGACTCAAATGGACTTAACAGACATCTATAGAATAATCCATCCAAACAGAAAAGACTATACCTTCTTCTCAGCACCTCATAGAACCTTCTCAAAAATTGACCACACACTCGGTAACAAAACAAACCCGAACAAATACAAAAAAAAATGGAATAACCCAATGTACCTTATCAGATCACCATGGTCTAAAACTAGAAGTCAACAGCAATACTTGTAATGATTGTTCTGTCTCTTTAAGAGACAAGCCACGCCCACTCCCTCCCCATCTGCTGATGCAGGCTGATCTTCAGCTTCCAGCCTGAGCTCTCTCTTTCTTTTCTGTCTTCCTCTCCCCACTTCTTGCCTCTCTCCCCACTTCTCCCCTTCCCCTGCTTCTCTCTCTCTCTCTCTCACTCTCTCTCTCACCCCTCTCTTTCCCTCCCTCTCTCTCTCTGCCTCTCTCTCCCCCTCCCCCTTTCTGCCCTTCTCCCTTCCCTTCCATAACCCCTAAAATAAATGTCCAACTCCACTCTGTATGGTGTGCCTATCCGTCTC
>PVIU01006950.1:0-96391 GCA_004026605.1 Ondatra zibethicus | reverse complement strand
CACACACACACACACACACACACACAAGCCATTACTAGAGAAGAGAATGACCAAGATGTATGCAGTTTCCAAGAAAGGTAGGAAGGAGCTTGTGTTAGCTCACATAGTACTACTTTGTGGACTACAACACAACTTTTGGTCTACATGATAACAACATTGAGACATCATCAAAATATAGTAAGAAGGAATGACTTAATGGTGTTTTCAAATACTCTATTGTGCTACACTGTATTATATGAACTTGGAGTAGAACTGACACCAGCACAAAGGAATGGAGGAAGGGCCATTTGAAAGCTATAAAATCCAGGAGCTAAGCAATGGTACCTTGGAATGAGGATTGTGGCAGAGGCAGAGAGGAATAGATCAAAAACAGAAAATAACCTGAGGGTAGTATGGCAAGATGATGGAATAGAGATGAGGCATGAAAAGAAGTATTAATGTATGACTTTCTAATGTCACATTTACCCCATGAAGCAAGACACCCCTAGCAATCCAAGCAAGGTGTAGTAAGGAAAGACTTGGAATGAGGCATGCCTTAGGAACATACAACTGTAAAGGAACAAGAAGTAGTTCATGCTTGGAGGACAAGTAAGAACTATAAGATGGAAATGAAGTATAAATTCTGGGGGGAACAAGGTACTGCATGGGACTAAGGGAGTGAGTGACAAAGGTGGTATATAGCCAAAGGTCAGAAGAGAGAAAGGGGACGAGTAAATATGAGAACACGGGTCATGTGAGCCATTAAGATGGACTGGCAAGTCACCAAGTTTTATGTGAGATTGGTGGTTTAATGGTGAATCAAAGCCAATAATAGAAGAAAACTACAAAGAGTAAAGGACAAGGACAATCCTGTGATGGTAAGCTTCTGCCACAGGTGGGAGGATGGGGCTCTAAAGGAAACAGTTGGGAGCAGAGAGGAAAATTCATCACCTTTTGACCCTGTGTTTCATGACAAGGTAAAGACAACCACTGCTAATATTCTGGTGGAATACATGGCTCCGATTAGAACACATTACTAGCTGTCCCTAGTCATAGCACAGTGACCCTTAGTAATATCTTTGTCATTTAAAAAATCCTATTATCAAGTTTATTAGCTTCTGTCTTTGCAAAGAATCTTCAGATTTCTGTGACCCCCTCATAGAAAAGGTTTGATCTCAGAGGGGGGCATATGCACCCAATGCTTTATTGCCACAAAAATGACAATTTTGCCCAATAGAAATCTGATAAATTCTTGATTTCACAATAGCTATATTTTAAGAGGAAAAAAATACAGGGATCCTTCCTATAATATTATAAAGACCTCAAGACAACATCTCGAAGTTTGGAGCTTAGAGGACTCTCCGTTCTGAAGCTTGTAATAGTCTTTGAGAAAAGCAGAAAGAAACTAAAGAGAACCCATTGAAACTCTAATAATAAAATAATAAGTTCAGTCCTAACAGAAGCCTACCATGCCAGAGAGAAATAGAAACTCGTTCTCAGTGTGAACATCTTTTGACTGAGATTAAAAGAGGACTAAACATCAGGAGATAATGAATCCATATGGTTCCTCTTTAATTTGTATTCGGTTATTACAGTTTACAAACACTGATGGAGTTTCAGAATTGAAAAAATGCTGGATCAGGGTGAGTTGGAGAACTGCTCTTGCAGAGGACTCAATTCTGGTTCCCAGATCCTACATGGTGGCTCACAACCAACTGTAAATCCAACTCCAGAGGACCCAACACCCTCTTCTGGCTTCTGTGGGCACTTGCACATACATGCATGTATCTACAAATAGACACACACCTACACATAATTAAAGATGAAAGAAATATTCTTTTAAAATTATTGACTTCAGAGAAACTGTCCTTCTTCTTTTTTCCCAGAGCAACTGGAAATCTCTAAATAAGTCTGATTGGGTTTCCTTATATGGAAACATGGCTATGAGAGGATTGAAGAGCCCCCATTGTATAGAGCAAGTCCCTGCCATACATGTGCCTACATTAGTTGACCTATATGATCTAATTCAAAGTTCTCTCTGTTGTTACTATCCCCACCCATACCTGTATATTCTATGTGGCTGTCAGTCTTGCCATGTGTATGTCCAAACTTTTTGAAGAACATCTGATAATTTCCTGATTCTATAAATCCTTCAAGTGTACAACCTACAACCTGAAACTGCTCTTTACAGTATTAGTCTAACCTCAAGAGAAAAAAGCAGAACCTTTTGACTGCCATATGTCCCATAGTTCACTGGCAGAGCAAGCATCTCTGAAAAATCCCCAGATCAACTTAGAACTTTCTACTTCAAAAACAGATTGCATCTTTTGATGGGACCAGAGGTATATGCCTTGAAAATAACATCTCTGCTCTTAATGGAGACTTGGCTATTAGCCTAGTTTAAAATGTTACCACGAATCAAGCAGGAAAACCTTTTAAAACCCTCTTTCTACCAGATTTAATGTTAGCTTTTTTGTTCAAAGAACAAATAATCTTAGAGTTATTTTCCCTTGATCATTCCGGTTTCATTCACAGGACTTGTAAAAACAAGGGCTCCCCTGTACTCTAAATGCTGTGACTGCTAAGAGATGTAATTTTGAGTCTAACAAGAGTAATTTACTTAATTGAATTATTAATACTTTCAGCATAATTCTAAAATGCTGCTAATAAAATATCTATCTCTGAGGAGCTAACATATACATGGATCACAGTGATGCAGGAAGCAACTGTATATATATTGCCAAATGAAGCCAAAAAGTTCTGTGTTCTGTCTGTTCCTCAAATGGTACCTAGTAAAAAAAAAAATTTAACAAAATGTACCCTGGGCTTCCCACAAGCTATATCATGGTCAAGCCCACTTCTGCATGTGGTCATCAGGGAGCCTGGATATAGATCATGAAGGAGCATGTGTAACCCAGATAGCTGGAGATAGGTGGTAGAAACACAGAACAAAAAGGAGAAAAAGTACAAATTTCTTCTTAAAGTGCTCCTAAGTTGCTCCTCTGACCCTTAAGTTATTACTTCCTATACTGCCTCTTTTATTAGGATCTTTAAAGTATACCAGTTGAATTTCATCCTTGGATTTCTTCATCTCTCTATTATTCAGATGAGAGTGACTCTGTTATAATTATTTACATGTCTGACTCTGTACATCCCCATCCCATCGCAGAAGCTCTCATGAGAAAGAACTCGAGATTTTTTTATAGCTCCCTCCAATATAAAACTTGTCATGGCAATTAGTAGGTGTTCAATAAACGTTTTTTTGAGTGACTGTATATGTGTGGTTTCTCATGCCTTCAAAGACTTCTAAAGGATAAAAATTGAAGAGTAATGGTTTATGAAGATGTATGATCATGAGCATAAAGTATTATTTATAGTCTGTCCAAATATCATACTTTTTTACAAAGTTATTTCCTTTAAAACAGACGAGCAGATGGGAAAAGATTAGAGACCTACATTTCTGAAATGTGTTTTTGTACATACTAACTTCCTTTACTGAAATGGTAACAGGATATTTTGTTCAACAAGACAAAACCATCTCAGTATGCTGATTAAGGAATCAATAATTTGACTATGTCTGCTTTTATGGATGTGATATGAGTGAGCATCCTCTCCTGTTTGGGTATTCCCTGAATGTAAATATCTGGGTTTGTTTTCCTTGCAGAATTTATTCCACAGGCGTTTGGAATGCCCTTATCCCAAGTCATTGCTAATGACCGGGCATATAAGCTAAAGCAAGACTTGCAGAGGGAGGAGCAAAAGGATGCATCTGATTTTGTGTCTTCCCTCCTCCCATTTGGGAATAAAAGACAAAACAAAGAACTCTCAAGCAGTAACTCATCTCTCAGCTCAACCTCAGAAACACCAAATGAGTCCACATCACCTAATACTCCGGAACCGGCTCCTCGGGCCAGGAGAAGGGTGAGTTGGCCAGGATCTCCTCTGACTCTGAGAAAACTGAAAATTAGTAAGTTTGTCCTTTGAGTCTCTATTACCATGAAACCCGGACACATAGTAGATATCTCTTCTACTCGGCAATAACCAGTACTGTGAATGTGGCAGCTAGCATTTCCTCTAACCTTTCCCTCCTAGTTAAATTGGTGCTCAAATATTCTGCACTACTAACATGGATTCTGGTCTCTTGTTATTTCCTGCCATCTCACTAGACTTCCTGCTCAAACAGAAAAGCCCAACCTTCAACCTATGGGCCACATGCATAACAGAATAGCTATGATTATGCCAACACACAAATCCATAAACTCATAATGTAAAACATTATGAGAATTATTTTGGCCCTTTTGTTTTCTAACTCAGTTGTGTAGCTCTTGAGCATGAACTTTATAGATGACTATAAAGTGTGTCATACTATCACAATGTCACACATACTATGTATATGTATGTATATATTGCACAAATGGGCTGCAGGTTAGACACCCCTATGCTAGAAGTTTAGTCTTGAGGCCAATAGCCAGTGTTTCTGATAATTTCGTTCAATGCCATTCTTAGAATGTGCCTGTATCAGTGAATTAGCCACAGTTGTTCAAAATCAATGAGCAATTTAGCTTTTCCTTTTCAATGGCACTTATAATTTCTTAAATAGAGCTGTACAGTGGGCACTATGTTCTAGGTCCTGTGTTCTTTGTGTGTCACATTGCAAATCTTAGCAAACGGCGTTTCTCAGGCCATCTGGATGGGAGTCAGCATAGTCACTGCAAAGCAGGTCTAAGAATTCCTATGTCCCTTTCTCTAAGCTTTGGGCTAGAAATCTTTGCCAATCCAGCCACGAAAGACTGTCCTAGTTAAATATACAACAAAGTCTCCATTTATAACTCTCATTTTTTAGCTATCAGCATTCAGGACTTCTTCCAAGGTATAGCAAGACCTAAAGCCCTGTTATTTTTTTCTGGTATTGACTACGATTCAAAGTGGAAAAATGACAAAATTAAGGAATTTTTGTATTTTCCAGATGAATTTGTTCTTCTAAGCCTGTAATTGTCTTAGACTGTTTATAAATCCAAATATCAGTAACACCAAAACTCTAAATTTGAGCTTTCTGGAAATCTAGGACCTAGGCAGTGGACTTCTTAAAAGTCTCTTTCTCTGTCCAGGCCCTACCAAGGCTCTAATAGCTGACTTCTTAGCACACACTTCATTCAGGATGGATGGCTTTACCCTTCTGCATGCTGGGGTCACAGGCATGTGCCAGCATGACCAGTTTGAATCTTCCTATGTATAAAGTCTACTTCCTAGAGCTATAGTTGAGGATTTTTTTTATTCAAAAGACTTCTTTGACTTTATCTCATTCATTGAGCATTCATTATTTTTTGTTTCAAAAGTGAAATGGTTGAATCAAAGTATTGTAATTATATGTTTCCCATCTCTTGTCTTCTATTTGGAAAAGTCTATGTATTGAAATCATAACTAACAATACTTGTAGAGATTTCCTAGCTTTTTAAAAAAGGCATTTACTCTTTCCTCTTAATATGTCAGCAATAAACAAATCTGTAAACTACATAACAAAAATCAAGCAGCAGTATCTTTTGAGAGTGATAGACCTCCAGGAATATGTACCAGGCAGCTTCTGCTAGCAGCCACCTTTCTTTCTGCTGCCTGTGGTCTTCAAATCTACATATCACTTGCAGGGTGCCATGTCAGTGGATTCCATCACGGATCTGGATGACAACCAGTCTCGACTCCTAGAAGCTTTGCAACTCTCCCTGCCTGCTGAGGCTCAGAATAAAAAAGAAAAGGCCAGAGATAAGAAGCTGAGTCTGAATCCTATATACAGGCAGGTCCCCAGGCTGGTGGACAGCTGCTGCCAGCATCTGGAAAAACATGGTAAGTAGACTTGTTATCAGCCATCAGTGATCCAAGTATCATCCTTCTATGTACCAAATTTCAATTATGTGTTTCTTTGAGCAAGCACTAGACCAAAATTCTTTGGGTAAATAAAGTGTACCAATATAAGTGTTGACTTAAGAAGCTACTGGGATCAACAAGACTAATAGGTATGAAGCTATTTGGAGTCCTCAGATCTCAAGAATATTCAGAGGAGGCTCTGACCAAGCATGTTAGGAAAGGACCACTTGTGTTGGAACCCCCTTCAAACAGAGTCAAGTCCCTTGGCTGTTTTATACATTGAGGTTCCTTACAACATTTCTTTTGAAAAAAGCAAAGGTTTGCTTTTTTGGGAAATACATACTCTGAATGTCTCTAGCTATCTCTTTGCAGCTCAATTTCTCTTAACATGATGACTATCATATGATGAATAGTTCTTTAATTATTTTCTGTAATTTAGACATTTGGCTCATAAAATGCCATATCTATCACATATCTTCATTTGCTATGTATAGATTTACCACACACTTTATGGATTCGGGAAAACGTCCTTAATTGTTTATTTGTTCTATAGATAATATGTTCATCATACTTTTTAGTTTTGTTTTGTATTTCAAGATAAGGTTTCTCTGTGTAGCTCTGGCTGTAGTGAAACTCACTCTGTAGAGCAGGCTGGTCTTGAACTCAGAGATCTGCCTGCCTCTGCCTCCTGAGTTCTGGGATTTCATTATAATGTTTTAAAGCAAAATGGATAAGAAACTGCAGGTTCTATTGATATAGCCATTCTATCCCAGTTACTTAGAAGACTGGGCAGGAAGATTTCAAGTTCAAGGTGAATTCAAGCTAACCTGGGTAACATTGTTAGAGATACATTTCGATATGTAGCATAATGTCCTAGGTTAACTGTCAGTCCTACAAGAAAGAAAAAAAAAACAGGAGAGAAAGTAAGGATAAAACAAACTGTGAACATTTTCATTTGCTTCCTAATTACAAAAATGGAACTTTGTGAAAAAATATTAAATATGCATTTGAATTAATTAATTAATTCAATACAAGTAAAAATTACTGAATAATGGAATGACTTACTAAATAAATGTATTTAAATCTTAGACTTTGTTTTCAAACAAAGAATGTTTAATGCATAGTTTAAACCTGAAGGCAATGCTTATACTAATCAATTATCCAAGGTCCTGACTGTATTTCAAGTGTCCATAGTACTTTTATCAATTTATATCTATGTATTTCTATCATAATATATCTATGATTCCAGAATAATAGGATACACATTCGAATTGAAGTAGATATTAACTTTAATATTCTAAACTAATGGTTCTCAACCTTCCTAATGCTGTGACCCTTAAACACAGTTCTTAATGCTATGGTGACCCTGTCAACCATACAATTATTTTCATTGCTACTTCATATCTTTATTTTGCTACTTTTATGAATCATAGTATAAATTGATATGTATGATATACATATGACCCCAAAACTTCAAAACATAGTATTTTATAAAGTATTTTAGAAGTTATTGTTTTTTGTCTTGCTTTCCTTTGACACAGGGTCACATTATGTGAGACAAACAACATCAAAAGCATTTCTTCCCTAACACTTTATTTGCCTGATTTTTTGAAATGAGTAGGTAGAGGACATTTGTCACTTTAGTCATTTAAGCATTTATCAGAGACCCTTTTTCAAGCCTCTCCAAAATTGTTCTTCAAAAATTTGCTTCCATTTGTATTCATGTACCCAGCCCTTCCTCACTTATAGGTCATTTCAAATGCATTCTCAATTCTATATTTACCTTTTTTATTAGTATTTATTGAGCGCTACATTTTTCTCTGCTCCCCTCCCTGCTTCTCCCTTCCTCCCTTCAACCCTCCCCCAAGGTCCCCATGCTCCCAATCTACTTCCCACGTAGATTAGATCTATGTCAGTCTCTCTTAGTGTCCTCATTGTTGTATAAGTTCTCTGGGATTGTGAATTGTAGGCTGGTTTTCTTTGCTTTATGTTTAAAAACCACTTATGAATGAGTACATGTGATAATTGTCTTTCTATGTCTGGGTTACCTCATTCAAAATGATGTTTTCTAGCTCTGTCCATTTTCCTGCAAAATTCAAGCTGTCATTATTTTTTTCTTCTGTGTAGTACTCCATTGTGTAAATGTACCACATTTTCCTTATCCATTCTTCGGTCGAGGGGCATTTAGGTTGTCTCCAGGTTCTGGCTATGACAAACAAAGCTGCTATGAACATAGTTGAGCACATGTCCTTGTGGCACGATTGAGCATCCTTTGGATATATACCCAAAAGTGGTATTACTGGGTCTTGAGGAAGGTTGTTTCCTAATTTTCTGAGACACTGACACACTGACATCCAAAGGAGCTGTACCAGCTTACATTCCCACCAGCAATGCAGAAGTGTCCCCTTTTCCACACAACCTCTCCAGCATAAGTTGTCATCAGTGTTTTTGATCTTGGACATTCTTACAGGTGTAAGATGGAATCTCAGAGTTGTTTTGATTTGCATTTCTCTGATGACTAATGATGTTGAACATTTCCTTAAGTGTCTTTCAGCCATTTTCAACAGATTCCTCTGTTGAGAGTTCTCTGTTTAAGTCTGTACTCCATTTTTTATTGGATTATTTGTTCTTTTGGTGTCCAATTTCTTTGTATATTCTGGAGATCAGACCTCTGTCTGATATGGGGTTAGTGAAGATCTTTTCCCATTCTGTAGGCTGTCATTTTGTCTTGTTCACCATGTCCTTTGCTTTACAGAAGCTTTTCAGTTTCAGGAGGTCCCATTTATTAATGGTTTCTCTCAGTGTCTGTGCTACTGGGGTTATATTTAGGAAGTGGTTCCCTGTGCCAATGCATTCAAGTGTATTTCCCACTTTCTCTTCTATAAGGTTCAATGTGGCTGGCTTTATGTTAAGGTCTTTGATCCATTTGGACTTGAGTTTTGTGCATGGTGATAGATATGGGTCTATTTTCATTCTTCTACATGTTGATATCCAGTTATGCCAGCACCACTTGTTAAATATGCTTTCTTTTTTCCATTTGATATGTTTTGCTTCTTTGTCAAAAATCAGGTGTTCGAAGATGTGCAGATTGATATCCGGGTCTCCTATTCGGTTCCATTGGTCCTCCTGTCTGTTCTTATGCCAATACCAGGCTGTTTTCAGTACTGTAGCTTTGTAGTAGAGTTTAAAGTCAGGGATTGTGATGCCTCCAGAAGTTCATTTATTGTACAAGATTGTTTTGGCTGTCCTGAGATTTTTGCTTTTCCATATGTTTAAATGTATGCATATCAGTTACCTGACCTCATAAATTGGATTCCTTTTTCTCGATGATACTTAGTGGACAGTTAATTTTCCTTCTGTCAGCATCTAAACATCCAGGGTCTCTTGAATTTTTGAAGATGAGTATTTTCCTGCAAAGACAAGAACAGAATTCTGCCCCAACCCTTATGAGGTTCCCTTAACATCTGTATGGTTGTCACCATTGAGGAGGAGCTGTCATTTCTCTTTTTCAAGAGGTTTATCCTTTTGAAACTGGATCTTTATTAATTTTGATGGTATCCATAGTTTTTCTTCTCCTGTGGAAACAAGAGCAAAACCCCTTCTCCAAGGCAGCACATCTCCTGGCTTCCATTGTGAGGTCAGCACATCCTTGAAATAAACTGGTTGATTTAATTCAGTTTTCTATTACCCAATGTCTCTCTGCTGCTGTTGTCTCTTTCTTACTAGCATTAAGAAAATTCAAGGTTAATAAAGCATTATGTAATCTATTTCTGGGGGCATTTTCCATACCTTTCTGTTTGTTTTACATATCTTTTATAGTTCGATTTGAACTTTCTATAACTGCCTGACCTGTAGGATTGTGTGGCATACCTGTAATATGCTTAATTTGCTTATTATAATAAGCAAAAAACTGTTTCATTTTCTAGAGACATATGCTGGACCATTATCTGTCTTTGTTTGTCCAGGTATACCCATGATGGTCATAACTTCTAATAAATGTGTGATTACTGAATCAGCCTTTTCTGAGCTTAAAGCAGTTGCCCACTGAAAACCCGAATAAGTGTCAATGATGTGGCGTACATATTTTAATTTTCCAAATTTAGCAAAGTGGAACACATCTGCCAGATTTCATTCCTTTGAGTGCCCTTTGGGTTAGTCCCTGAATGTAATGGTGTTTGGTTATAGAAAGAGCAAGTAGAGCATCTCTTTATAATCTCCTTAGCATGTTTCCATGTAATAGAAAACTCTTTCCTTAAACCTTTGCTAATGACATGATGTTTTTAATGAAATTCTGAGGCCTACAACATGCTTCCAATCAATAACTGATCAATTCTGCATTGCCTTGTGCTGGAAAACCCGGCAGATCTGTATGGGATTGGATATGTGTTATGTATATAGGACAAAGCCTATTCCTGATTATGTCTTACACCTGGATAAATAATGAAGTCAATTCTGTAGCATCTGGTATAAATTCATTGGTTTCAATATGCAAGACAACTCTTTCTGCATATTGTGAATCAGTAACTATATTAAGAGATTCTTTAAAATCCCTTAGCACTGTGACAATAACACATACTTCTGCCTTCTGGCAGAATTATAAGGGTTTTGTTCTACCTTGCTTATTTCTTCTGATTTGTATCCTGACTTCCCTGATTTGTTTGCATCAGTATGGAAGGTATGGGCTCCAGTTATTCAAGCATCACGTACAATTCAGGGAAGAATCCAAGAAGTTCTCTTTATAAGATTAAGTTTATCACTTTTAGGATAATTGCTATTAATTTCTTCCAAAAAATTAGCACAAGCTCTTTGCCATGGTTCATTGTCTTCCCATAACTTTTTTTATTTCATCAGTAGTGAAAGGCACAATGATCTCTGGTGGGTCTATACCTGCTAATTGAGGAAGTCTCAATTTACCTTTTATAATTAATTCAGAGACTTTTTCACATAGTTTTTTTTTTTAATTTTTTACTTGGTTTATGTGGAAAAAATCCATTCTAAGATAATATCATCCCTCTACATTAAAATTCCTGTAGGAGAAATTCTGGAATGCAATATGACTGGAATGCAATTAAGATTTAGATTCACCCTATCCACATGTGCCTCCTGTAATTTCTCCTCACCAATCATCAGCCTCTTTTCCACTTCAGCTGTTAATTCTCTGGGACTCTTCAAGTCTTTATCAGCATCTACATTTTTTTTTAAATGAATTATTAAATCAGGTGTTATCCCAACAGCCGGTCATAGACTGGAAATGTTTCCTAACAATCTTCGAAAGTCATTAAGAGTCCGCAATTGGTCTCTTCTAATTTGTGCCTTTTGTGTTCTAATTTTCTGCAAACCTATTTTATAACCTAGGTAATTGACAGAATCTCCTCTCTGTATTTATTATTTTCAGGAGCAATTTGTAATCCCCATTTTGGCAAAACTTTCTTTATTTCTTCAAACATTCTTTTTAAAGTATCCATGTTTGAATCAGATAGCAAAATGTCATCCATGTAATGGTAAATTATAGACTTAAGAAATTGCTTACATATTATTTCCAATGGCTGACTTACAAAGTACTGGCACAGAGTAGGACTATTGAGCATTCCTTGTGGGAGGATATTCCATTGATATCTCCTAGTAGGCTGAGAATTAATATAGTAGGCACTGTGAAGGCAAATTTTTCTCTATCCTTTTCTTGTAAAGATATAGTGAAAATAACAATCTTTCAAATCAATAACTATAAGAGGCCATCCTTTTGGTAATAGAGAAGGCAGAGGGATTCCAGATTGTAGAGGGCCCATAGGCTGAATTACCTTATTGACAACTCTTAGATCTGTCACCATACTCCATTTACCAGATTTCTTTTTTACAACAAATACAGGAGAATTCCAAGGGCTGGTTGATTCTTCAATATGGTGAGCATCTAGTTGCTCTTGTACCAGCTATTCTAAAGTCCGCAACTTATCTTCAGCTAGAAGCCACTGCTTAACCCATATTGGTTTCTCAGTTAACCATTTTAAAGTTATGCCTATTGGTACCTCTAGAGGTTTGCTAGTTGCTTTCTGTTCTTGTACAGCCTGAATGGCTGGTGACCTTTGTGTATAGTACCTTATAATATCCTTTCCAGAATTATGAGTTCCTGGGACTGCAGGAATGTTAATCTGGGTATTCCATTGCTGCAGCAGGTCATGATCCCATAAATTTATTGCAATATTTGCCCTATATGGCCTCAGCTTCCCTCTTTGACCTTCTGGCCCAATACAGTCAACCCATCTCATGCTTTGTTTAACTTGAGATATGGTTCCAATTCCTAGTAACTGAACATCTGCCTCTTGAAGAGGCCAATTTGGATGCCAAGATTCTGGAGTAATGATACTCACATTTGCCCCTGTGTCTATCAAACCAACAATTACAATGCCATTTATACGCACTCTTAGTTTTGGCCTTTGATCATTTATAGAAGTCTCCCACAATATTTCCTATTGGAATTTTTGAATTATCCTCCATGTTTATGCCATCATCTATAACAGTATGGTCTTTTACAGAAGGGTCTGGATTTTTTAATTTTCATTTTGAGACATGTCCTCCATAGTTATGGGAATGACTGGGCCACTTTTGTCTTAGGGGGCCTATGCAAGGCCCCTCAAGTAGTTTCCCAATGGTATCATGTTGCCTTGTCTGTCTTTTGTTGATCTGCATTCATTGGTCCAATGTCAGCTGTTGCCACACCTTCTATGTATACATGAAGGCTGAGTCCTTCTATTCTTGCCATTCCCAGAGGAGATATTATTCCTAGAAATTCCTTGTCTACAATCCCTTCTCAGATGTCATATTCTCCCACAATTAGAATATTTGGCATTTTGATGTCTCCTCATTCCTTTAGAAATTGCTTCTCCTACTCAAGATTCAGTATTATAGTCAAATGTCTCAATGTTCATTGCATGAAGGATCCATTCATCCATAGGTGCTGATCTAACCTTTAAAGGCCCAAGTATCTTTTTGCATTCTAAGTTGGCATTTTCAAAAGCCAGAGATTCAATAAGTACTTGTCTAGCATCTGAGTCTGTTATTCCTATTTGTACAGCCTTAGTTAATCTTTGTTAAAAGTCAGTAAAGGGCTCTCTCTAGTCCTGTTTAACCCTAGTATATGATTCATTTTGTCCCTAGTTCTTGAATCCTGTCCCAAGCATTTTTAGCATAAGGACAAGATTTGTTCATCATGAAGAGCTTGAACCTGTGGGTCAGCATAAGGCCTTCACCAAGAAATTGATCTTGGGAAGTCTCAAGGCCTTCTTCTTTTCCCCGTTGTTCCAAAATTTTTGCTTCTTCTCTGAAATAAATTTTAAACATTAATTGAGGTCCATCATCCAGGTCTCCTGAAACAAACTGAATCCAGTAATGTGGCATTGCTTTAATGCAAGAAGACCATGACTTTATCATCTCCTTATCAAATGCAGAATGCCAGCCATAAGTTACAACAACTTGCTTAATTTCTTTTAGATCATTCATTCCTATAGGTATCTACCTACCCTGGGTAAGTCATCTCTGACAGCTACTGGCAATGTTGAATCCTGTCTTTGTGCCTTCTTTTCCTATTTATCAGCTCCAATAATTTCCTCAATTATTCCGAATCTTTTTATTATTGTCTTTTGTAAAGCCTGAATCTCCTGGCCTGTATATATTTCTAGTGATTTCATTGAGGCACCTAGACTCTGGTCCTCATTCTGCACATGTGATTCCAAGGTCTGAAGTTTCTCCTTTAAAGTGTCTTCTCATCCTTGGAAATTACTTGAATAGCATGCAGATTGCCATCCCAGAGAGATAGTCTATCTGCTAATTTATCATAACTTTTTAACAAATTTTGATTGTCAAATTCAACATTATGAATTCTTTCAAATAACTTCTTAGTACCCTTAGATATGGATTCAATTTTGTCAATCAAATTAATGTTACCCCATTTAATAGTATTAATTTTTTTAGGCAACTTTAGATTTTCGATGGTATTAATCCTGTCAACTAGCTGTTCATTATTAGTCTGTAAAGATTCTATCAGTCCTAAAAGTACCATATTCTTTCTTAATGATAGAATATGGAGAAGAAAACTGAGTCCCAATACCCAATAAATTGAAGTATCACCATAACCATATGAGCCTCACATAATACAATCCATAATATTAGCAAAAAAGTTACTAAAAGTTGCAATATTAATGTAGTCTGCCATATTGATTTATTAATTACCTGTTTTGTGATCTGGTAAACTGTAATCTTTATTGTCCAGCAGATGTCATGGTTAAAGAGTTGCGACTAGAAGCAATGCAACCGGTAGTGACAGGAATGGTCACGGGCTGCTTTAATTTCCGATCCGCTTTAGTTTTCCACCTTGATACTGGATAAATATTGAGAAATATGCTTTGCTTGGCAAATGAAAAGCAATTAAATCAATTCCATACATAGAGCAAGAAAACCAGAACTCACGGGCAGGGAACTGAAACTGGAAGCTGCAGAAGTCGCCACGTGGCAAGGAACAGGCCCAGGGAATGCAGCAGTGGTGCTTGTGCTTGGGAAATTTCCAAATAGCCACACACAATAAACTCCACAAAAAACCGCTTAAGTAAAAGCAAGCCAAGTGGGCACAGTTGGGAAACTGTCTGAGCCGTGGACCAACTAGGCTGTTAGGCCATCCACCCGGTAGTCCTGAGTCCAAATCCACGTAGGTGCCAAATGAAGAAGGACACTTAAAAGAAATCCCACAGTAGCTCAGAATTGAGAAATAGATGGTTATTTATTTAGGGGTAGACTCACAAATCAGAATCCTCTGTTTGAATGGAGATCAGAAACTGAATCCCGCAGCCAGAAAAAAGAGAGCAGATACATGCTCTACATCAGCTTATATAGTATAAGAGGCTATGCCCCAGTGGGCAGGTAACCACTGGCTGTGAGATTTCCTACAGCAAACTATTGTTGAAATTAACAATATGTGGTAGTAAGATTGATTTTTATTTAAAGACCAATTTTTCAAAGACTTATTTTATTATTTCTTTTATTTTATGCCTGTGTGTGGGTCTAAGGTTATCCTTGTACACTACATGCATGAAGCTATCTGCAGAGACCAGAAGAGGCTGTTGATTCTCCTAAAAGTGAAGTTCAAGGATTTGTAAGCTGCCATGTGGGTGCTTGGATACAAACCAGGGTCCTGTGGAAGAACAGCAAGTGCTTTTAACAACTGAGCCATTTCTTCAACTTCAATTTCCCCACAAGAAATAAAATATTATGACTTTTTCAATATTCTAAATAATTTTTAAACATGATTTGTATAGGAACTTTTGCTCTTTATCAAATTTGAAATGGATATTTTTATTTTTCTGATCATAAAGAAAATATACTTCTTAAGGAAAAAAATCTATAAAATGTGGAACAATTAAACACTGGATAAGAAACAATCACAGCTGAGCGGTAGTGGTGCACGCCTTTAATCCCAGCACTTAGGAGGCAGCAGCAGGTGGATCTCTGTGAGTTTGAGGCCAACCAGGTTTACAGAGTGAGTTCCAGGACAGCCAACGCTATACAGTGAAATCCTGTGTCAAAAAAAGAAATAATCACTTTAAATTTCTGTTTATTTCTACTTATATCACTTATTTGAAATCATGCTACATACAGACACACACACACACATACACACATATATATGAAGAGAATGCCACTGCTCTGAATGAATGGTAGGCCACAGAATTTTCATGTTTATAAAAATGTTTTATAAATATCATTTAAAAAGAATGCCAAGTATTCTGTCATGTGAGTGGACCCAAGTTAGCTCCAAATAAAGAATTTTTTCTCTTATAAATGGTCCTACTCTAACCTCCTCTGTGTACATGCCGTTGTTAACATTTTTGATCATCTTAGAATCATGTCATAGGTGTAGAATTATAGGGCCAAGCCTACAGAAAAGATCTCTCTGATCTATAACATCAATAGTCACACCAGGGAAAAATATCTCATCCCCAAACATTTAATGTCAAATAATTGTGAAGCTGAAAGTGTCAACTGTGTACCTGAGGAAGGTGAACAGTATAGTATATGGAAGTGCCACTGAACACTGTGAAGTTACTGCTGTTCTGCATGCTCTGTACAAGCATTCTGCACTGTTTCTACAATGATTTCACTCAGAGTCTCAAGCATTAAAAAAAAGAGCCTGCTGATTATGTTTGCTTATTTACAGGCCTCCAGACAGTGGGGATATTTCGAGTTGGAAGCTCAAAAAAGAGAGTAAGACAAGTAAGTGAAAATGAAGATTATATTGTCTGTTTCCCTTGACATTTCATTGAATTACTAGGAGGAAAGTTCAATTTTATGTAAATCCCCTTTGACTACTTTTCCCAACCATCTGATTATAGTATAATTAAATCCCAGGAAATGAAAAACAACTCAGAAGCTTAGAAAAGTGGAGTTGGGGTGAAAAGACTGAAAGAATGGATCTGGATATATCCATTCCATGCTCAACTGAAGGAACTATTTGATAAAGATATCACTGAAGTTGGAAAAGTGGAAGATTCAGAAAAATGCCTAATCAGCAAGTGATAGCAAATAGAACATAGTTTCAGTGAGGCCAGTTTTATACAAATATACTAGTAAAATGCCATAACACTCTCATCTAATCTGGTGCTACATTTATTTACTTTTACAGAAATAAATGCTTTATAAGATTCTATGGAACCATTGGTTCCTGATTCATTTTTCATGATAAGCTGTAATTCTTGTTGTGTGTGTGTGTGTGTGTGTGTGTGTGTGTGTGTGTGTGCCTGCCAACCTTGCACTACATGCTTCTGGCAGAAATTTGATATTAGATTGCCGAAGGTAGTTTCCTTTGATCAGATAGGTTGTGATGGCTTCATAAAAGGCAAACCATCCTTTAACAAACAGAACACATTTGTTAGCAAAAGAAGGCTGCAATGTAATTTTTCTCCTATTGATTGAAACAGAGGAAAATAAGGAACTCTACAATTTAAAAGTTAATCCAGGTAAAAATTTTAGTTGGATGAAATTAAAGATTTATTTATATGTTGAAGTAAATACCCTATCATGTATGTTTTTCATTGTTAAAATTAAAAAAAATCAAAGTTTTTTTTTCTGACTGGTTTATTTGTATTCTCAATAATCACACAAGATTAGTGAACAGCATTTAACATTTCACCATGACACTTGTAAAATGTAAAATTATCTTCTAGGATTCACACCTATGTAAAGTTAAGGGATATCTTTATTAATAATATCTTATTGAATCAGCCCTCCAGCTATAGTCCCCTTCACCACTTTCTTTTCAGGCTTATAGAAATTTAGAAATTTAATTTAAGATCTTGTGATTAAACAAGCTTCTTTAATGGTCTACCTGCCCCCCCTCTCCTCTCTCTGTGTCTTTGTGCATATGTGTTTCTACGTCATATGTGTGTGCTCAAGAAAGAATCATGGTGTGTCTGAACTAGCTTGATTGCAGTAGTGCTATGGGAGCACTACTGTGCTGTCTCGTAAATGCTGATGGACAATTGTCTGAGATCAGTGAGCAATTGAGGACAGTGATTGGTATTTTCATCAAGTGGACAGATGATGAGTGCCAGAAATTATCCCTTGACACATTTTGGATCCATAAAAAAGGGAGATATCTTTGCATAGGGATTTACTTAAGGATTACTCATTCAATAAGATGTAATTAGTGGTAACTTAGAACTAGATTTGAGTATGAAATATGCTTTAGCTCACTCACTATTTTATGTTTTTATGTAACTTTTACATACCCTGCACTTTTTCTTTAGAAAGTAAGAGCTAGGACTGGGACAATGGCTCTTGGTGTGTAAGCATGAATTCTGGTCCCCAGCACCCACATAAAAAGCCTGGCATGATAACATACCTATGAAGTCAGCACTAGAGGTGAAAGAAGGCAGGCAGAGACAGAAAAATCCCTAAAGTTTGATGGTCCTCCAGCCTAACCAAGAAATGGAAACTCTAGGTTCAGTTCAGTGAGTGATCTTACCTCAGGGGCATAAAAAGCCCAGTAATAAAGGAAAACACCCAACATTATTCCCTGGCCTCTACATGTGTGTACCTGCACACACATGTTCACATGCATTCTGCACCCACAGAGAAAGGAGGGGAAATATGAATGTTTATAAAGTAAAAAATTGTCATTTGTGATGTTACCTACTTATCTACATTGTAGCTCTACTTCTAAGGGATGAAGTTGACTTAATAGACTTTGCCTCCTTATTTACTAGTGTACTTGCATACTTTGAGGACCTATAATAGGGTCTGAGACCCAGCATAATGTGATGAGTCTTTGTTGGATGAATGGATAAATAAATGAATGAATGAACTAAAGAAGTCTTACAGAAGTTTGTTATACTGTCTATCCATGGACATGCATAATAATTTATACAACAAAGAACAATACATAAGGGACATCAACCTGTCAGAGACAAAAGTAAGACATAATATCTCTACCATCTTGTTATCATGTTTTCTTTCTGCTATCCATGTTAGTTGGCTTTGTATAATTATTAAGTCAGAGAATATTTCTGGTAATTACTCACAAGGCTTCTCTGACAAAGAAAACTTTCATTTCAATGTAACATCTTTTAAGCCTTCAACATACATATCTCATCTATGTTTTTAGTTTTGTTATTTGTCAAATGACATTGATTTTTTGTTGGTATTCTAGTCAACTATCAAAATTTCAATGTGATGTGTTTGGTGACATGTACAAGTGTTGTTCTCTCATATTTTCACTTGACCTAAATTCTCTTCTAACCTTTAACCCTTACTCCCAACTTCCTAATTCTTGTTATCTAGTCCCTCTACATACATCATTAACAGCAAATCAACAACAAGTTTTGTAACAACACATTCAAAAATATATACACATATATGCATTCATAACTAGTATGTGGAGAGTCTGTAGCTCAAGGTGACATGTTGTTTCCTTTTTTCCCTTCTTGTGATCTGTGCAGACTTAATACCAGATGTTGTCCATTAAAAACATTTTTGGGGAGATCACTAAACACTGAGGTTAGATGATTCTTAGGTATCGTTGACTATATGAAACTTCTTGTCAAATTAACCCTCTGAATCTTATGTAACCGATACTTGAACCGTTGATTTTCCAGTTGCGTGAGGAATTTGACCGTGGGATTGATGTCTCTCTGGAAGAGGAGCACAGTGTTCACGACGTGGCAGCCTTGTTGAAGGAGTTCCTCAGGGACATGCCTGACCCCCTTCTCACCAGGGAGCTCTACACACCATTCATCAACACTCTCTGTACGTAACAATGCCAGATTTGCGGGAAAGCATCCCTGGAATAGCAGGATGTCCAGTGCACTCATGAAAATCTTGTGCATGTGTTTCCCGATAACTGCTTTTGCCTTTATTGGTCTCTCATGAATGGGCTATTTGGGGGATTTTCTGAGATATACCCTAGGGGAAACTAGCAAGAAGAAAGCTGGGCAAAAATAAATGGGAAAAGCCAAGAAGAATTTCAGATGTTTTCAAATGACCCCAGGAAAGTAGAAAGCACTATAAATTGATGCTTTGAAGTGCTGGCAAGAACTTGCATTGAGTCTGTGCCTAAAAATTAATCTGGGCTTCTGGTATGAGAAAGGAGGCAGCCAAAGAACCCAGAATAAGAAAGAGGGCAACAGCATTTTCAGTGGAAGCAAAATGGCATAGCCCAGTACCAGTACTTTCAAAGGAGCTGTGTCTGACTGTGCACGGACCGCAGAGAAGGAAAGAGGAAAAAGGAAATGTCAGAGATGTATCAGTCTGCACACATTTCTTTCTACAAAGCACCAATTCCATTGGGATTGTGGCTGAGAAAGAAGACAGTGTCTTTGTCACATGCCTTGGGTATTGCCAAAAAAAAAAAAAACACCATGCCTTGTATATTGTTCAAGAGGAAAGGCCCTTAAACACATTATAACAGATTTCAGACCATTCACCAATTTCCAGCCACTGTTAGTGGATATTTATCAGTGTGCACTAAAACCCCTTAAGTCAGAGTAATAAATAAGAGAAAGGAGGCTGATGGAAATAAGGGAAATGGGTTATCTTTCCCATGATTTCTCTTGCAGTCTAACTGTTCTCTATACCTTTCATAGATTTTTGTGGCTAAGCTGCTGAAGTAGTGGGAAAATGGTTGAAGTCACAAAGTAGAGATGGCTTGGGTAACTTCTTCCTTAAAGTAGTGGGGAGGAACCCCTACCTCAGTGCTCAAACAGTGTCAGCTCCGCCAGTCTTACTCAGAGTCCCTCTCTCTGCCTTGTGTAGTGTTGGAGCCAGAGGAACAACTGGGCACCTTGCAACTCCTCATCTACCTTCTACCTCCCTGCAACTGCGACACCCTCCACCGCCTCCTACAGTTCCTCTCCATTGTGGCCAGGCACGCCGATGACAATGTCAGCAAAGATGGACAAGAGGTATGCTGCCATAAGTAGAGTGACTTCTTTTCTATTGTTTGTCTGTTGTTCTAGCTGGTAAATCACAAACTATCAATATGAGCATATATTTCACTGGAATTCTTAATGCCTCACCATCTGCATTAGTTGTTTATCTCTTTACATCAACGCAATACCTGACAAAAGCCACTTAAGGAAGGAGGAGTTTGTCATGACAAACAAGTCATGGTGACAGGAACAAGCAGCAAGTGGTCACTTTGTGTCTATAGTGAGACAGAGGGGAGAGATGACTGCTGACAGCCAGCTTACTTTTTCCTTTTTATTCAGTGCTGACCCCAGGTCAGGGGATGACATCACCCGCATTTAGAATGGGTCTTCCCACTTCCATCTAATGTAGATTGCACATCACTGACATGCTGAAAGATTTGTTTTCATGGTCATTATAAATCCAATCCCAAGTTTCTCTGACGTAGATGTTTATGTAATAGTTGCATCTCTGGTGGCTCAGTTTCTGAAAACATGAAAACTGTTGATCTTCTTGATGTTTCAATGACACCTCAAGATGAAACTCCTATTTTCCATAAAGATGGTTTGCTCAAGACTAAACTTCCATTTGTGAGGGGAAGAAAAGATAGTTGGCTACAGCAGAGTCTGAAACTGTGTAAAAATAGAGAGCAGGAGTGAGAGAAGGATGCCATTGTTGTAACTGGCCAAATCTCTTGTACTTACTTGGAAACCAAGTATCACAGCTCCTCTTATCTCACCTGCTTCAGTGTAGAGAGTTCCTTTCACTCCTTAGATCACTTCTTCAAAACAGGCATTTGCTGAATTTGCTGCTTTTAAGTCGAGTATGGAGGGGACTGGAAGTTCTGGTCTTTGCTGTTATATAGCGATGCCACTGAAGATCAGCTGTTAAAGGCACATTTGCTAAAGTGCTATAGACTGATTAGGTATACTCTAGTTGAAACTGGTCCCGATTCAGGGCTAGTATTATACCTCCTCCCACATGAGATTTGGAGCTATGGTTCTCTTCAGTCATACTCATACTTTCAAGAATTTTACAGTTTCATCATTGGTCAAAAGACATAGCCTGCTAGCTGGTACCCTATTAAATATTCACCCTCACAAGGGACCCCATTTCCTTTGATCTCACACAGTCATACTTCTCTCTGATGTTGGTTTTCCCAAAAGGCCTCAGAGCCATTAATAGGTTAGTATGTACTTTAAATCAACGAAAGGGAGCCAGAGGTGTTCCAATCTTACTTAACCAGATATGCTGCTATTTAAATTATTAAGCAGAGCTCAGCTATATGATGGACTTCTGTGCTTGTCAGTTTAGTTCCCACAGGGCATGGACATATGTAATTCCTTTTTAAGTAGTTCAGAAGAGCAATTCTGCATTTCTCCTCCTCCTTCCCACCAGGAGTGTGAGAACGGAACTTGAACTTTCCCAAGGTAGCCATTTTTCTCTGTAGGAGTTATAATTAAACCCCTACTGGCTTCAGGTTTCATCATATGGTCCTGACACCTTACTTCAGCTCTTCCACTGGTATACTATAATTCTCATAATTGTTGCATAGTTATATTATCCGTCTGGGTGTCAGCCTTTATGGACTACAGAGATAATGGAAGCTGTAGAGTCTTGTGGCTGAGTGGAAACAGAGCCCTGATTGGAAGGTATGCCAATTGCCTCTCTGGTGTTTGCTAAGAGCTGTTTGAGAAGGAGAAAGTTGAGTCTTGGGTGATTAAGAAGGCACTGAGGAAAGCAAAAAGTCCAGTCCAACTTGCTACCATATTACCTTTGGGGAAGAATTTCCAGGCACCCAGTTTTCAGTTCAAAGCTCAATAAGACTCCATTACTCATGCTCCAAAGAAGACAATGTTCCTAGATGAAAACGCAGATTCATCTTAGCCTGCCAGGATCCTAGCTACCATTTATGACTCTATCATGTGTTGGTTTTGTGCCATAGTATCTAATCCTTTGAATAGGCAAGGCAAATGTTATTGTGCCCACTTTTCATGGATTGAAACTGAAACACAGTGCTTAGGTAACTTAGCCCACATCCCCCAGGGAGCTTCTACTTATGACAATATAACTGGCAAGTTTGTCAAGTTTACAACCCTGGAGAGGCACCGTATATCTTCTATCTTCTCCTCACTGTAGGTCGGCAAAGTCATTAGTAGAGTAACCCTGTAAGGAACACTACAAAGTGCTTGCAGAAAGGTCCTTTTTATCAATGCATATGTATCATCATACTGGCCAGCTATCATGTGGATTCTGCAACTAGAGACTATCCAGCTGTCCTTCATACTACAGCCAGTCTAAATTACTTAGTTAAAACAGCAGGGAAAATGGAAGGACAGCATTACTTCCTTGTACATGTTAGAAGCGACTATAAGCAAGCAGCCATGTTTGACTTAAGGCTACAGAGCAGAGAGTACTGAGGGGGTGGCAGGAAACTGGGCCATGTTCATAGAGTACTGAAAGTGTCTGCAGGTAGAATATCTATCCTGCTAAGATATGAACTTAGAGAGCACTGAGAAAGAGATGATATAATCTATGCTGTAGATTAATTTCACATACACAGAGAGAGGGAGATGATAGATAGATAGATAGATAGATAGATAGATAGATAGATAGATAGATAGATAGATAGAAAGAATTGTTAGGAAGCTTTTGTATCAATGACAGTAGAGAAAACAAGAGTCTAGATGTGGAGGAAATGAAGACAAAAGGCAAACAGACATTCAGAGAAGAAGGGATAGACATGAGCTAAAAGACCTGCAAATATCTCCATGGAGAATATTCAAACAAAGCCTGGTAGGGGGTTGAATAGATGTACTACATAACCATGGTATAGAAATAGGAGCTAGCTAAACCTCTCTAATAGAAACTAAGGTTCTTTGCTTAGAATATTTTAGTGGCATGAACAGGTAGGGAACATAGAATGGGCAGAAGAATAGAGAAAGGCAAAATACTACATTATAAATTATGGACGAATAACAGAGCATTTCTCCAGTTCTCCTATCTGTTAGTTTGTAAGGCACTTGTTAGGTCATCACTTCCTTATGGATTGCCACATGGAAGAAAAATGATTCATATTAGAAAATAATAATAATAATAATAATAATAAAGCCTGGAGGTTCACAAAGCTTTGTCAGAGCCTTGTCTATGTGAAAGAGGCTGAGAAAGGCCTATATTTCCTCATCTGCAAAGTAAAACCATAATGTCCTTTCTAATATGTGCTTAAAACTCAGTGCACCCTTCATTAGGAAGATCATGAAGATAGATCTAAAAAGTATATGTATACAATGAGGTCAACCCATTGATGGTATTTTGGGGAAAATTGTGGTATATTATTTACTTTTTGTCTTGTGCTAATTTTTTTATTCCATTTTAGCTTGTTATTTTCTTTGTCACTTAGGGGGAAAAAGATTTTCAGGTTTAAGAAACATTTTATTTCTTCTTCTTCTTTTTTCTTTTCTTTTTTTTTTAAAAAAAAAGGTTATAGTAGGAATAAAATCCAAAGTTCCTGAGGGTGTTTTTTCAGAATTTAAGACTCTGCTGGCATTGCACAGAAATTGTGGTGTGACTAGGCATTTGTTACATGAGAAAGTTCATAGGTGCCATCAGCTCTCAAAGGAACTATACAGGAAGCAACAGAAAAGCAATGTGGAGCTGTGCCTTCTGATCTTTGAGGAGGTACTTGCTTCTAGGGCATGGTCTAACTTACCTTAGCTCTAGAGCTTCAGCAGGATCCTGCCTCCCTTGCCTCGGCCTCCTCCAGTCTTTATTTAGAGCCATTTTCTTATCTCTGCTTGCTCTTATAAGGTCTGCCAACCAAGAGTGAACAGGAGGAGGTGTACCCATATGATGAAAGTACACGAGGTTGGCACCAGCACAGCTGTATGACTTTACTTCCTACCACTTCACCTCCCCCTGGCTTTAGGCCTTACTGCCCCACTATGTATAAAATAATGACCATGGGAGCAACTGCTTTCCACAAAAGCTTTTCTAGAGAAAGAACTCTAAAAGTCTATGGAAAGTCCCTAGTTAATATCTGGAAACGCTGGACTTTTAACACATGCTATTTATACAGTGCTTTGAAATTATCTGGGAGGCTTACTTAGTGAAGAGAGAAGATTTCCTGGAATTGACTGGCTAACTAAATCATGCAGCAATTGCCTGGTTTTGAGTGGTCCTAGCACCTAGACAGGCCATATATACTTAACTAACTAACTAATTAATGGCCATA
Source organism: Ondatra zibethicus (assembly GCA_004026605.1). NCBI lineage: Eukaryota > Metazoa > Chordata > Mammalia > Rodentia > Cricetidae > Ondatra > Ondatra zibethicus. Next base: position 71,877 of record PVIU01006950.1, on the reverse strand, counting down.
TGTGTATATATTAAAACATGGGGGGCAAAGGTGGGAGATGTTCAAGAACAAGATTTCTTCAAAATGGAACAAGTAGCAAAACGAAACATAAAATGGGAACAAAGCACAGCAGCTTGGGCTGCAGCTGGAATCCATGTGCTGTCGCACAGACGGATAGTATTGCATTCCCAGAATAGCAACCAGAGAAGGGGAGAGCGGAAACAGAGCTCTGGATTGTCCTTGTACTAAACATTCTTTTAAGTAAAAACAAAATCTTCAGTTTCTTCATGCTTAAAAAAAGGAGAAAACTCCAATTTTACTTTGAAGGGGGTTGAGGAAGCTTTCCAGATGCCTCCAAGTTCTGAATGAAGGAATTGGAAAAGGATACATATTTTATTTTCCCCTTAACCATAAATTTCCAGGAAGAGGATTGAAAATAGAGTGAAAACTTTGGGAGCTTCGTGTCAACAAAATAAGACAAAGACCGAGTAACTAAAGGTCCTGCAGAAAATGCACTGTCTCTTATTTGGAAAGTTTAGAACATGGAATAATACTTTCCTTTGGTGGCGACTTGTTTATCTGAAAACAGCCTCATCCTTTAACAACAAAAAAAGCAACCCTAGTTCTACAGCAAGCTTGCATGGCAAGACTACCATCAGCTCAGAGCTTCACATGGTAAAGGGGAGACTGGAGGGTTTCAACTTGGCTAATCTGTGAGGATTCCTGAATCCTACACTAGGCAGCCACATGCTGTCTCAAAGATGGTGTGGATCTTCCTGGGGCCGCGGGTGCATCTTTATCCTGACAGTCCTCAGCATTCTCAGCTAATGTTAGCAAGAGAAATCAAAGTTCACACAGACCAGTAGCTCTCACTGTGGGAAATGTTGCCCTACAAGGTACACAGAGCCCCATGTGGACACATCTGTGGTTGGCACAACTGAATATGAAGGGATACTACTAGAAATTAGTGATGTAAGGCCGCTTACTATCCTACCCTGCATAGGACAGTCCCCGCAGCAAAGAATAGTCAGCCACAAATTTCACTACTGCCATGGTAAATACTAGTTTAGAAATATTTAGCCAAACTTTCTTTCCTGTGTGAAAAAGGCAACTAAGTAAAAATATTACCAAGCTTTTAAACATGCTCATATTCCTTATTATAAAAACTTATATTGGAGAAATGACTCCCAAAACAGTGCTCAGCCAATCACATAAAATGCCTTTATGTAGCTATTTCTGTACATTATTTATAGCAACAGAAGAGTGAAAATGACACAAATGCATGTCGTTTGGCTGTGCTTAAAACAAATCATGATCAGTTTATGCAATGGGTTGCTAATGGCCAAGAAAAAGTGATGAATTGTTTGAAATTGGGTGATGAATGCAACGTGTTGGTAAGAGACAACAAGCAAGTTACAAAATAGGTTATGGAGTGAGACTCCAGCTTTCAGGGAAAAAACTGCACCCCACATCTCTGTGCAAATAGGCCCTTAAGAAAGCATTTGGACAGTTGGATCTGGGGAGTGGTAGATGAAAGCTGTTTTGTTTCTACATGCTTGTCCATGCTTTCTATTCATTAAAATTTGAACATGTGTGTGTATTTCTTTTTTTTTTAATATTTTCACCTAAAGAGTACTTGGCTGCCTTCATTCTGTGCTTCCTGATAGTGCACACCCAAACCACTCTGTGTCTTTCTTCTTTATCCCTGTTTGTGAGAGTGTCTGAAGAAGCATCTGCACTCACTGTTCTCACTGCCTGCTGAAACCCTGCAAAGGCTCTGATCTAGACCATCAGACCACCCTCAAATCCAATCCAGAGGCACATGTAGAATGCCATGGTGAACATCTGTCACAGGAGATCACACACTTGAAACGTCCCTAGCATTCCTTCCGAGCACATGTTCCTCTTCTTCTCCAAATGTCTGGCCCCTTCTTGGTCTGTTTTATCAGCTGTTCCTTAAGGGTGTTTAAGTCTAATAGACCCCACCTCAACCCTTCATATTCCTTGTCTATTCCCAATCGGTTTCTCTTACTGTTATTTAAACATGCAATCCTCACTGGCAGCATGACGCTCTTATTCTGACATTGACAATCTACATGACAATTGGAGCACTACACTTTACCCCTAATTCTTCTGTTATAGTTCAGAAACTAGCCGCTTAAACCTAGACTGCATACCCTGCCCCATGTGTTCTCACACCACTGCTGTTTCTGGGACCATAGAGTGCTCTTTCTAACAGGCAAATCATTCCATTTCCATACAAAATCCTCTTGTTCAGATGCTCTAAATATATTCCACATGCTTTTATGTGCTCCACTGTGAAAATGGTCCTGACCCAAGATACTCTGCTTTGCACCAGAAATAACACTTTCTTTCTTTCCAGATTGTTTGCTCAATATTGCTACCTCCAAATTCTAGGGTCTCTGGAGTTGATAAGGTCCATTTTTTTTGTACTCATTACATGAGAATGGGAAGTGTATTTCCTTCCTAGAATGTGAGCCCTCTAAAATAAGGACTGTGCTCTGATGATTATCATTGGAAGTGTTAAAAATAATTTTGACCCATGAAAAATATCAAGTAGTAATATGCTGAGTGGAACGATCAGTGGAGATGTTATGCATTGATGTGTGAAGAGCCACATTGATAGATGTATTGCTGAGGATCAATTTTTTTAAGTACAAATTGTTTGAAAATGTTGAATAGTAAGAGTTAGGCAATAAACACTTCAAAAATGCAACATTTTATTCAATGTGCTATTTAGATGACCATTGAATTTTGATCTTCTACACAAAATATGAAGCAAAAGCATATTACCACATCCTCCTTGATTCTAACAAAGGTGATATTTTCCATGAAAGGAAAAATTACTAATTAAAATATTTCATGGCTTATTGAACCTCCCAGCATTTAAAAAAGCAACTTAAGAATAGTCCTTGTGTTTTCTTCTCCCATAGGTCACTGGGAACAAAATGACATCTCTGAACTTGGCCACCATATTTGGGCCCAACCTGCTCCACAAACAGAAGTCATCAGACAAAGAATATTCTGTGCAGAGCTCAGCCAGAGCTGAAGAGAGCACAGCCATCATAGCAGTGGTACAGAAGATGATTGAAAACTATGAAGCCCTGTTCATGGTAAGTGGCCCTTTAGCACTGAGACATCCCAGTAATTTTCTTATTGGTTGCCTCTGCTGATATAATGAAACTCAGGTTAGCCACTTTCTGGTTTGCTGTGCTGCTCATAAGTGAACTCACTGGAATCCAGGCAATTTTGTTCAAAATGCTCTGGTGTCACTGCAAAAGTTTGTTTCCATGTTTTAGCCAGCATATCAGAAGTATAAATTTTATTTTGTTAATAATAGTAATAATCACATGTAAACAATTGCATGTGAAGATTTAGTTACCTATGGAGCAGTAGTTCTTGTTCAAAAATATTAATAAAACACCTCTTTTTGGAATCCTATAATCTTAGTAAATTCACATGTTCATAACCAACAATGGTGACATGATTTCTCCAAGGTCAGTCTATACTCTGCACCTCCTGTATGAAATTTCACCTTTCTGCCCTGTGCCCTTCCCATGTCATTTCCCATGCCACTTATCTATCCCTTGAAGCCAGTTACCATTCTTATTCATGTTTATCTTGCTCAGCCTTGTGTTGCAGTCATGTATGGCCATTTCCTTTAGTAGATTATAATTCTTTGTATCCTCTCTACATTTCTGGAAGGTCCTTCATTTGTTAAGCATTCAGTAAATATTTTTTGATTTGTATTGAATTACCAGTTCCTGTTTTCCTTCATAAAACTGCATTGCTTGCTCAAACTTCCCTTGAAACAGTAGAACAAATGCCAATTTTCTTCTATTTCTGTTCTCTACTCAGATTGCACATCATTTTTTTACAGGAATGTTCTCCATGATTCTTTTGCTATCTTTCTTACCATTTGCAAATGCAATAAAGCCTGCATATTACACTGGGACCTTCTGTGGCTACTTCAACCTAGAATCCTAGCTAGCTACCTCTTCTGAATCTCCTTTAGGGTTTATCTATACTTATCAAATTCTTCATAGTAGATTTATTGTCTATCTTTTCCTATACTCATTTATTTTGGATATTCAAATGTCAATGGTTTGGAATAACTTCTCCATTTATCTTACCTATTTGATTGTGATAAAGTAATTCAATATCTCATAAGCATTAATTTGACTAATGTAAAATGAAAAAAATCTAATTCTTAAAATTATGACCAGAATCATTTGCTATGAGAATGAGTTATACAGACTATAAATATCTGTCCAAGTGCCAATTAATAATTATATTAGCTTGGCAACATGGGCTGCCTTGAATTTCAGTATTTTAAAACCGGACACATAAGTATCATAATGTTTATCAGACATTTGGTAGACTGCCTCACAGATGATGACTTTGGAACCTCAGATACTTGTACTATAAGATTATGCTATCCCTGAGCTTTTACTGTATACCAAAAAGGAGTGTCCATCATATGCATTGAATTCTATTGGCCAGAACTTACCCACAGATCATATTTAACTGCAAGGGAGTGTTGACTGAGGTTTCTGTCCCACTCGGTCCTACAGTTGTTTGGTCCCAAAAAAACATACAGAGGTATACATTAATTATAAATGGATTGGCCTATTAGCTCAGGCTTTTTATTAACTCTTATTATAACTTATATTAGCCCATAATACTTGTCTGTGTTAGCCATGTGGCTTGGTACCTTTTTCGGCAAGGCAGTCACATCTTGCTTGCTCTGTGTCTGGCTTCCTCTGTGTCTGGGTGACTACTGCAGACTGACTCTTTCCTCTTCCCAGAATTCTCCTGTTCTCACCCCACCTATACTTCCTGCCTGGCTACTGGCCAATCAGTGTTTTATTAAAATACAATTGACAGGGTACAGACCATTGTCCCACAGCATTTCCCCCCCCCTTTTTAAAAACAAGAACTCTGAGTCAAATCTCCTTTTAGTTTTTCTCCTGACCATTATTCATAGCAACTTGTAATCAACATTCTAAACAAAGGCAAACATCTATAATCCATTTTTGGAGAATGTGGGTGTAGTTTATCAGCTACTTCCTGCTAATTGGGGGTCTTGATAATCTTATGGGGACCTAAAGAAAATTTAAAATTATGGTCAAGTCCTGGCTGGAATATTCTGTGAGGCTTGATCATCTCAGCCAGCAGTTTTGAGGCTGTTCTGGATGTAGAACTTAGACATCTGGGTCATCTGCTTCTATCAGAGATTCCTCAGGTGGTCTTTCTTGATCAAACCTGATTTTTCTTGACTCAGAATGAATCCACAGCTTCTCACTTCCTGTGAAAACAAAAGCAAAACCTCTTATCCAAAGTAACATATCTTTTGACTTAAATTTTGAAGTCAAAGCATTTTCAAATGTATGTGGCAAAAAGCCAGCAGCATTTATAATCAAGTATCTTTTAGCAGCTTTTGCTCCTTCCTCAGCTATCAAACAATTTAAAGAAAACACAATAACATATAGTATCCAGACTCTCTGTGTATTTTTCATCTTTACATGGCTTTATTTTAAACCCTATTTCTCTTATTTTTATTTTTAATTTTTGGCTTTTTGAGACAGGATTTCTCTGTGTATCTTAGGCTGTCCTGGAACTCAATCTGTAGACCAGGCTGTCCTTGAAATCACAGAGATCTGCCTGCCTCTGCCTCCCAAGTGCTGGGATTAAAGGCACATTCCACCACACCTCAAACTCACAGAGATCTGCCTGCCTCTGTCTCCCAAGTGTTGGGATTGAAGGTGTGTGCAACCACACCCAACTACTCTGGCCAATCAGCATTTTATTAAAATACAATTGACAGGGCACAGATCATTGTCCCACAGCAAGGGAGGCGGCGAGTTATACTCTGGCTAGATGCCCAGATGGAAGAGGAAATGCATTTACCACAGTGACTGACAGTGGCATCTTGCTCCCTATTGTGTCTCTGAAGCATTGTCCCTGTGTTATACATGGAAAGCTCTCAAAAATGTTGAATTAGTCATCAACTATATAAATTCACACTTCAGTCCAAATCCTCATAATTAATTACATATTTGGATGAATCAAATGTCTGAACTTTTCAATATTTTCATCAAGTTTAAGTCACATATCATCTTGCCAAGTTGTCTTGGCATTACTTCATGTTCTCTGGATTTTTTTTAACAAAATAATATCTCTCATCAATCTTAATTCTATTCTCTAAATTCTGTATTCTAAGCAAAGTTTTCCTTTATATGAAACCACAAACCATCAGGAATTTCTTTTCACCTCAGATACTAACAAAATGCTTCCTGATCTCCTTGAAAGGCAGAGGTCATTGTAATTATGTCATCCCTTTTCTCTCTACTTCCTGCCACCTGGAATAGTTAGAAGCGCAGCAAAACATCAGTATTCTGTCTCTTGTGATCTTTTCCAAACCTGACGTTATTTTTGTCATTCTCTGCTGAGATCGATGTTGAGATTCTCTTGTGCATTAACAAATATTTATGTGTAAAAGTTATGGTTTGTGTTTCTTAAAGAAGCCCATCTTGATGACCTTGTCTAAAATCTAATGCCTCTGCCTTCACTCTACTATTTCTGCTATGACTCCTACTACTCCTGCTAACACTCACATACACACACACACCACCCTGACTTCATATTCATACTCTGTTCTTTTTCTCCTTAGAATTCACCACTACTAATAGAGAATTTTGCTAATTTTTCTTTTTAGTTATGTTTCTCCTCACTAAAATGTATTATTTTCTGGTCCATGCATTCATTACTGTTGTGCCAATGACATGGTAGAAACAAGATAAACATTGGTTAGATTCATGAGTGACTTGATAGTAGCTGTGTGATGTATGATTTCTGTCTTACAAGTCCTTACTCTTACATGTGGGAAAAGTTTGGGCATGCAGGAATTAAGTATACTTTTCTGAGCATAAGTTAACCCATCGGTGTAATCGTGTCTGCTCTCCTTAGATGGACTGTGGGAACTATACTGAAAAAGAAAAGAACAGTGGAAGTATTGAAGGGGAGAAAGACAGAGATTCCCAAACCAGACTCTGAAAAAATAAAGTGGAACCAGAAAACTTGACTATAATCTGTCTCTGCTATGTTAGATTCATGACCTCATCTTTGATTTCCATTTCTTTAGTTATCATGGAATAGTCTTAAGTGAATGCTCTCCAAGATCCTTTAAAGGTCTAACATCTGTGTGGTTCAGTGCTTCAAAACTGACTTTTGTATTTCTTAAAAGCATATAAGAGAAATTAATTTCATCACAATTTTTTATTCTCTTGGCATATTTGGCCTTTCAGAATCTTTTCTGTTATACCAAGTCTCATGGAAGTTCATGCATATGGGTAGGTAAAAATTCAGCTGTGTGTGTAAAATTTTGTTTAGTATTTTCATTTTTAAGATGCTTCTAGAATAATTACTACTGCAAATAAAGAGTGATGAACCTAGACAGAAAGAAACTGCCAATTGACTAAAGGTAGTTAGCCTCTGGGACTCTTCATAGTCCCTTAGGAAGGTTTATAAGCTGGAAAGGGGATAAACTGCTACCATTGACAGACACTACAAACTTATTAGCAGCAATGGCTTTGAGCTTTTCCTTAAAAGCACAAAGTACCCTGGAAGCAGTCATTCCACAGAAGAACTGGTGGAAAGGATTTAGAAACCCCAAGAAGCCTAGAAATGATCTAAACATTGTTCTTAATGATGTTCATTTTCTACTACTGAGATTGCTTCCTCTGCAACCATAATCTGAGTTAATGGGAAATAGGAAAAGACAAGAAAGAACCTGGCTTTGGCCCAGTATTAAAGAGGCACCTAAATTCAGAGGATAACATGATTCAAGATTCAGACTAGCATCTGGGGCTATATCTAAGTGATAGAGTTTTTACCCTGTATGTATGAGGTCTTGGATTCTATCCCCTAAACCATGAGAACTGTTTTTTAGACACTTGATTGGAAATCTTTTAACTGGAAATAGATCCTGATAACAACCCTCATGGTCACAGGCAAAGGCAATAGTGATGAAGTAGCTTATGTTTAAAATCCAACTACTTAGGAGACTGAGGCAAGACAATCTCAGGGAACTAGAGGCCAGCCTGAGTCACAGAGTGAATTCCAGGTCAGCCTGGCCTATAGTTTAAGACTCCGTCTAAGCCTGCCTCCCCAAAAATACCAAGAAAAAAGATGATAATAGTAGTTCTCAAACCTCACTATGCAGAAGAGTTTATGAGGAAATTTGTTGGACATTTAAATTCCTAGACTACTCTCCAGAAGAGTGAACCGAATAGCAAAGGGCTCAGGAATTCGCACTTTCTATTGAATCCCTCCAGAAGCTTTAACTAGATTCCTATCATGCCTAGGGAAACCACATATTGGGAAACACATATTGGGTAGAAAGACCATGAGCTTTAGAATTAGTTATCAAAATCCTGATTCCCTCCAAGCTATTTATTGGTAATATGACCTCTGACCCTATGTTTATCTTCTCTGAGCCCAGCTTTTCTTCTGTAAAAAAAAAAATGAGATTAAAGGACTCATTTTATATGACTGTTTTGAAACTTATAAATACCATGTAACACATGTCATTTAGAAAAGGCATGTAGCACAAGACTGACATATACTGGGCACAAAAATTTAATTGCTATCATGACACTCAAATAATATGGTTCCTCCTTTATCAAACACATTCAGGTGCTGCCTTGGATAAAATCCCATCTTGGCCATTGTGAATGATACTGTCATCAGCTAGCATGTGCACATGTTCCTAGTCCCTTCCCCACTCTTCTTTTCCTTCTTTCCATAGCACTGGTTCCCTTTTAACTCATTCCATGGTTAACTTATTTATTATTATCATTAAAACCAAATAGAATACAATTCTTATAATGGCAGGGGGTTTGTTTACCTGTTGAGATATTGTATCTCTATTTACTCTGGGCTAGCCTTAAGTTCACATTCCTCCTATGTCATTTTTTCCAATGCTAAGAATGCAGGCATGCACTATTGAACCTGATGAAAAGAGAGACTTTAGGTTGTACACTAACATCCAGAGCATCTAGAAAGAACTTGACATAAGATAATTCAGTAATTATGTCTTGAATACTGTAGCTCTATACTGCCAGAAAAAAAATGTATTTTTGTTGCTGTTTTGGTTCTGCACTCATACCTCTATAATTCCCATACTTCTAAATCATGACCTTCCATTTTTGTCAACAACAGTTTTAAAACTGGTTAACATAAAATGATACTTTCTGAAAACACCAGAATTAGAAGGTAAGAATCATTTGTTTGTAGATTGGTATCCCAAGAACAAAGTATTCACTGTGGAAATCATTGATGCGCTAATTGGTCTGCAAGCTGTCTCTTCTGTGAGTGATGGTGGACTCTCAGGGAAAATAACTCCTTACCCTTGGAATTAACGAGAGTTTCAGAGTGGCGTGGAGAAAGCTGTCAGCTTGTGCTAAGGGCTGATATTGCACGGTTCATCACACAGCTTTTCTGGAAAGGGGCAAGAAAGAGAAGACACCACATGAAGGTAGTGAAGAAGTCCTGGGTACAGTGGGGATGTGGGATGGAAGCATATACTCATTGCACTGTTTGGCAGCCCAAGCTGGAGATGCACTAAGGGCACTTGAGAAATGTCAAATGAGCAGCAAAGGTCAGAAGTCATGCAAATTTATGAAGCGAGCCATAGTTTTCAAATATATTGTATGAAAAATTAATTTTAAAAAGGTCAGCTTTCTGAATGGAGACGGAGGTGAAATACATGGGGTTGTAGATGGGAGGTCAGGGAAGAGAACGAGAGGAGGGGGGGGAAACTGTGGTTGGCATGCAAAATAAATGAAAAAATTTAATAAAGAAAGATCAGAAGCTATGGTGAGATTTGCACAAGCTCAGCTGGGAGGCAAATTTTGTTTTGTGTTCCCTTCATTCCCCAGTGTGGATTGCCTTTCTTTTGAATCTCTTTTGTATGCCATTCAAAGCGGGTCAAGCAGTCATCCAAGTCATCAAACAAGAAATCACCCTGAGCCATGGATACCTCTAATTGTATATGCTTTCCATTTCCATGCTAATAGAGGACAAAACAAACACTGTTTATGTGGCACAGGTTAAGCTAGGCACTATATACAACACCAGTTTTTCTAGATATTACCGCCTGTGAGGAGTAAGACAAGTTTGTGTGCCCAAGGAAGGCCATGATTAAGTAGCTTATTTGTTTTTTTTTTTTTTTCAATGATATTTTCTTTTTTTTTTCTTTTTTTTTTCATACATTGTTTTGTTTTATTTTTTCCATTCAAGAACATAATTAAAGATAAAAAAAAAATTTTTTTCCTTTCTTCCCCTTCTCCCGGTCCCCTCCCACTACCCCCCACCCCTCCTCCCTCCCCCTTCTTCCTTGAAAGAGGGCATGGTGCCCTGCCCTGTTGGAAGTAGCTTATTTGTAAAGCATAATGTTTCCCCACAGGGAAAAGTAACAGAGGTACTTTGAGATGCAGTATGTCGGATAGGGAGGCCAACTGTAGACTAAGAAAGAGACCGTGGGGAGTCAGGAGACCCTAAACAATCTCCATACCTCTAAATTAGTTACAGTATCTTCCAGCTTGATGTTCAAGCCAGCATGTATGCCCAACAGCTAGTCTGAGTTCCTGCTAGTGCTTTGCTTACCCATCCTTATCTGCAAAGCCACAGCACTTTTCCATTGGCATCATATACAGGCGGGCGAGAACAAAAACACATTACTCCTGAGCTGTTTCAGCTCTTGCCATGGAACACTGCTAATTTTTCCTCCTTCTCCTCCTCCCCCTCCTCCTCCTCCTCTTCCTCCTCCTTCTCTTCCTCTTCTTCCTCCTCCTCTTCCTCCTTCTCCCTCTTCCTCTTTCTCCTCCTCCTCCTCCTCCTCCTTTATTTTGTTTTGCTTAAGTCATCCTCAGAGAAAACCTTTAAATCTTCCACTATATTTGTTCACTAAAGTTCTTCAATTACCCTCAAAAACTTCAAGGAATATTCTTTGGAGTCAGGGCTTTGTGAATCATGACTTTAATGCCAGCATTCAGAAGACTGCATCAGGAGGATTCCTATGAGTTTGAGGTCACCTTGGACTAAATGGTGAGTTCCAGGCCTGTCTGAGCTACATGCAGCCTGAGAACCTGTCTTAAAAAAAATGAAAAGCAAAGAAATATTTACCAATTGACTTCCTCTTGAACCTCCACATACACCCAGGTCCTCCTAAAATAAAGAATTTTCTGTCACAACAGAGCCACACAAAAGGTTTCAGGTTGATTTTTTACCTTGTTTGACCTTTTACAATCCTTAACAAGTCAAAGTGATTCCTTTTAGCGTGTTAGCTGAAATGTACCGTCATGATTTCCAGTGGCATTTACTTTTGCTGGGGAGTGGTGAAAATTTGAAATGCCAAAGCATTCTTCTTGGTCAAGTGCAAAGTGGTAGATTGCTGTGGAACACCCACTGGCATATATGGTAGTGCTGGGTCCTGGGAACTGCTGTTCAGAGAGCACCTAAGGGTTTGTTATGGAGAAAGCTTGTACCGTTTTTCCCTCTAAGTGGTTTATGGAATAAACTACCTCATAGCAGTTATACTCTAGGCGATCATTCAAGGTTTCATTTTTAATTTGATAGGGCAGATTTTAATTGTGACAGTTTTATTCCTTCATATGTGCCGTGTTTACATTTTTTTCTCTGAAGCAAGGGAGTACAAAGTTCTTTTGATTTTTGGAATAACATTATGCTTTGAAATAACACATTAAAATCTAAGGAGTTGAGTCTCCAGATAAACACAGCCATAAATGGTACCCCTAAAAAATGTCTAAAATTACCAAATCCTTAACTAAAATCCAGTTGAGATTTTGATGGCAAACAATGAATTAATTAAATGATCACTTTGGACTAGTTGGTCTTTTGTTTATTTGATTGGGTTTTTTTTTTTGCTTTGTTTTGCTTTTATTTCAACATGTAGAATTGTTTAATGAAGACGAACATTTTTTTTCTCTCATGTATCAGTTTTCAATATAAAGGAAAACCTTTTCCAGAAGCTGGTGCTTTGGGGAGCTTGATCAGGATTGCACCCATGATCTTTCCCTAGTGCTAAGCAAGAGTAGCTAACAGAGCCTGCCTCAGTCCAAGTCTACAGCTGAAACAGTCCCTGCTATCAGGAGACGTGCCTTCTCAGGATATCCCAGCAGAAAGTCTTGAGGTCTCTCCTGGTTAGCTTTTCTGTCAACTTGAAATGTGTTAGGGTCACTTGAAAAAAAAGAAACCTCATTGAGAAAATAACCCCACCAGATTGACATGTGAATCATTTAACAATTGATGTGAGAGGGCCCAGTCCTCTTCTGGACCCATGGTCCTGAGTTCTATAAGAAAGCAGACTGAGGAAGCCAGTAAACAGCACTCCTCCATGGCTTCTGCTTCAGTGTCTACCTCCAGGTACCTACCATGAATCCCTGCCCTAACTTCCCTCCTCAAGTTGAATTTGGTTATATTGTTTTGTCACAGTGACAGACACCCTAACTAAGACACGGTATGATGGAAGAGAAGCAATGTAAGGGGGAGAATAAAAGTACATGCTTCAACATCACTGCAATTGCAGGGCTGTGAGGTCATAGGTGGGAATTATAAAAGTTCCAAGAAAGTCTCCTTACTTAGTTAAGCAACGAAGAGAGGGATTCTTCCATGTGGACCAGTGGAAAAACACAGACAGATTCATAGTTGCTAGTCAAAACTAAAGCAGGGTGGGGGAGGGCCAATGAGATTGCTCACTCAGTAAAGTATTTATAGTGCAAGCATGAGGTACCTGAGATCAATCCCCAGAACTCATGTTAAAGACAAAAAGGTCAAGTGCAAACACACATTTGTAATTAGAGAGCTGGGGAGGCAGAGACAGGAAAACCCTTGGGGCTTGCTGGCCGGCCAACTTAGCCTGCTTAATGAGCTCCAGGCCAATTAGAAACCCTGTCTCACAAAACAAAGTGTACAGCTCCTGAGAAATTCCTCCTGAGATTTTCCTCCAGCATACACACACAAAGACGCACGCGCGCGCGCACACACACACACACACACATACATGCATGCACAATCATAAATTTGCACTCATGCTAGCATGCACACACATACACACAAGAGTGAAAGACAATGTCAGAACAAATGTTATTCTTCTTTGTGATATCAGCATGTACCTTTTCATATAAATATTTAGCTTATTTCATGTATTTCTAATGAAGCCTTATCACTACTAGCCCTCCATTCAATGAATATAGTGTTTTCAGATGTGTTAGCCTTTGTAATCACTTGTTCCTAAAGAAAAACAGGATTAGTATGGTGAGCATGCCAGAGTTGCAGATGCAAGCACAGGATTCTAAGGAAGGCAGTTGACATGTCCCAGTTTGCCTTAATTATAAGCAACACAGCCAGAACAAGACCTCGATGAATGTGGAATCAGATACTTCTTAGGCAGCAACTCCACCTCCGTGCAAGTGGGCAAAAGTGACTAGCTTGAATGAATGTTTGTTTGCTATTAATTTAGGGACCTAATAGATAAACAAAAACCCAGTAAACAAACTGATAGGAAATGGCACTGCCTAGTGTGTACCTTTCCAAGAGTAGGGAGGTTGGGTATCACACTGTTCTTTTAAGTGAATGCTGCCTGTTATTGTATATGCTGGGCTTTTGATTCTCTATTAAGTCCTTAAATTAATAGCAAAGTAATGTTTATCCAATTGAATTGAGCCTGTAGTTTAAATATTTTATTAAATAATAGCTATTGAATGGTACAAATATAGAAAATGAGGAGCCACTGGAAAGAATGCTAGCTGCAGTTTGTAATGTGAGCATTTGAAAATCAGTTCAAGACATCACTTCTATCTTCTTACCTCTTTCTCCCACTAGATCCATTTTTTTCTGAGAAAATAAATTGTGGTATTATCATATGAATTCTGGAAGGTTCTTTAAATCACTCTGTAACAAAATTGGGATTTAAAGGAAATAATGCAGTTAATAAATTCTATGCACACAAGTTAGTTTTGCAGAATACATAGGAGAATTTTGTCAGAATACATAAGAGAATATTCCTTTAAGTCATGGATCCACGTTCTTAACTATATCATTGTATGTATATGTAAATCATTTCTCCAAGCCAAAATGCTGTCCTGGGACTTTCACAAAGAAGTTATATACAGATTTATAGCCCTGGCCCATTCTATGTGTATTTGTTACCAAGTAAAAGTCACATATACCACATAAAATAACCCTCAACAATTATAATTTCTTGGCAGTTGAGCTTAATTGAATAAGTAAAAACTTAAAAATGCAAGATAGTTGAACCAAATGTATGACAACTTATCTTTCAAACACGAACACTTTCTGTAACTTATTGTAATAATGCAAGTTAGTCTGATTCTCCACATTGAAAATTGATCATTAGATAAACCGTAGAGTGTCAGGAAATTAGGACTGAAGTACTTATTATCACTCCAAAGGACATGCACTCTTGTTTATTTTTCAGTGGGAACAGATTGGTGCTTGGAGCAAAACTTGTATTACATATCTAAGTATAACAAATTTTAAAATTGAATTAACTATATGAATATGCAAGCATTTTCCTAATTTGCCCCTCGATGTTTCTTATTTTAAAAGTTCAAGATATACATTTTTGGCTTACATTATTTTTGCTCTGCTCAACTTTTTTTTCAGTGCTGGGAATCAAACTTAGGGTCTTACCCTTGCAAAGCAAGCACTCTTCCACTGAGCTTTCCCACTCCTTGCTTCTTTGACAAAGGGTCTTACTATGTAGCCCACATTTGGCCTCACACTTATGCCTTCTGCCTCAGTCTGCCAAGTACTAGGATTACAGATATATGCCGCAATGCCAAGTTGCTATTCATTTTATTTATACATACATATGTGTGTATGCATATTCTCTCTTAGGACTAACAGGACAGCTCAATGAGTAAAGGTGCTTAAAACACAAATCTCAGGAGCCACGTAGTGAAATAAGACAGCTCCCACAACTTGTCTTCTGACCTCCACATGTATGCCCACACACATTAAATAACTGAATATATAAAAATGCAATAAATAAAACTATTTTTCATTTTACCATTTATGTATTGCTTTAAAAATAGATGTAATGTATGTCTACTTGATTATGGTAATTGAAACATGCATTTAAGATAAATTAAGCATTTTTAATCGCTTAATTTATCTAATATAGTAAGAAAATGCAGTCTATTATTCTTCTAAAATCCCCACACTTTTTTCTTCTCTCTCCCTTTTAATTCTTACATCATTCTTTTTATCATAGAGCTTTAAATGCTATGTATATGTGTCTTCCACATTTCTATGCCCAGCCAGAATCTATAAACTGAATTCCAAGTCCTCATTTCTGGCTGCCCAGTAGACACTTCCATTTGGATGTCTCACAGACCTGCCAACATTATTGTATCAAAGCCAAACTTCTGAACGTCACCCAGCCTTCTCTTCCTTTAGCATCTCAATCAATAGCTTCTCCATCCTCATTACCCAAGTCACAAACGTTGAAACCATCTTTTCTCTTTCTGCCTCTCATACTCTTCCTCTCCTTGCAATAAATTAACTTGAATTGCCACCTGAGTCTTCACTGTGTTCAAGATCTAAATTTTTCCTGGCATCTTGTTGTCCTGGTTCAGCAACACACTGAGAAGTCGAAGTGATAACAGTTGTGTGAGTCATCAGCTCAAGGTCACTAATGGCTCCCCACTCACTTTGAACAAGTGCAGAAGTCTGAATCATGATTCACAGGATGTGACAACATCTGGCCCGGCTACCTGCTTCCCTATTACCACCCACTTCTTCCTCACTCTTACAGTCTTGCTAGACTCTCACTGTTCCAGACTCAAGACTTTTAACATTTCTTTCTTCTGCCTCGTGTGATATTCTCCAAATTTGATTCTTTAAAATTTCATTTTCTCATAACATGATCATCCCATTTAATATTGTATCTCTTTCACCATTACTTGTCATTGTGTTTGCTGTTCTCTATAGGCCTCATTTTATGCTTTCTTGTGTAGTTTTTTTTCAGGTTCTACCTTTTATTTATTATGTATACAACATTCCTTCCATGTCTGCTTGCAGGCCAGAAGAGAGCATCAGATCTCATTATAGATGGCTGTGAGCCACCATGTGGTTGCTGGGAATTGAACTCAGGACCTCTGGAAGAGCAGTCAGTGCTCTTAACCTCTGCGCCATCTCTCCAGCCCTCCTTGTGTAGTTTTTAAATACCCATCTTCCTCGGTTTGTTACCAGATCCACAAATACAAGGATTCTCATCTGTTTTGTTTGTAGCTGAATCCCTAAATTCCTGATGTTCTGTAAGAACTGCCCAAATACCAATGCAATAAATGAAAAGAATGGTCCTGGGAGAATGCCAGAGACAGAAACAGTGGTGATGAAATAAAGCATATCTAAACCACTTCTGGAGGGAACTATTCTTCCTTACTACAACTATATATTAAGGAAAGCAAGCAAGATGTGGCTTCAGCTGGGGGGGATATAGAGTTTTGCGGGAATATCTTCCAACCATGCTGAGAATTTTAATGTACATTTTAAGGAAATAGGTTTCAAGTTATTGAGCTACCTTATGAAAGGCCCATCAAGTGTATATACTCCTTTTGCTCTAGAAACCCAAATAAGTTTAAGGAATTTGAGGGTTCAGATGACAGGATAGATGAAAGTTGAGTGTGACTTTGGGTATAGCTTAATCCAGAACTTATACCTACTACCCCTGCCATTATTTGTTCAAGTATCAGCACAATGCTCAGGCTAAATGTGGCTGTGGGATCTGTCTCTGGTCTCTCCCAGAAGCCTTTCAGAGAGTATCATGGTTTTGTGTCAACTTTTGTAGAGCCACTTGCCTATTTCCCAGGCAGATGTGCTGTTCAGGGAATAGAATGATTGGTCAACTTAAATTAAGATACATTTCACCCTTAAGCCAAGGTTTAGAGAGTAGCTGGTTCTCCAGAGAGGAGTTAGCGGAATGGAGGGTGCTAATGGCTAACAGCTGAGCACTACAAAGGAGTAATGAAGGTTTGAACTTCAGACCCTGCAGCTGGAATGGAAGACATGGGAAGAAGTAACAATCAGAGGAAGTCAAGCTGACCTACTGGCTAGGACTGGGAGTGGACAGGGCATAGGCTTGCTTTCACCTTGGAGATTTTGAGCTATGTGGCTAGAATTTGGCAATGTCATTCATGAAGATTCAGGATGAAGTAGGAGAAACAGATTTACAAGAGAAGGAAGGCGTTCTCTTGCTTTTTCATCCCTGTTTTTGTTAATAAGATTGTTTCCAGCTTCTCAAACTCAAGAACAATTGAAAACTGCAAGAGGCAGAAGGAAAATTCTTCTACCAACCACTTATTCTCAGAAGACTTGTCTCTGTGGTTTTGAAAACTCTTCTCTTGGAACTCACGTGTGAGAAAATTTATTTTCTCCCAGTAGTCTGCATTGCTTTTGCTTGAGCTAGCAGGGTCTATGGAATAGAAAACTGTCTGTTAGAGCTGGGTTCAATCTTCTCCCAGAGAACATTTCTGCATGACTGACTTAAGTCTTTCTATGAATGCATTATGGATTAGACTGGGAGAAGTGCAATACTCACGTATAATGTGCCCTTGTTGTTGTCCATGGAATTGTGAAGCAAGAAAAATTTAGTAGGACTTGGACATAAGAAATGAAGGACAGACATTGAATCATCATAGGGTGTGCAGAAAGGTATCAGCATTGTTTTGGGGTTTTTGTTTGTTTTGGTTTTGGTTTGGCTTTTTTTTTTGGAGTGTTTATCATTGACCAGGTACTGTTGCAAATTCTCAACACAAAATGAGTCATTTAAGCTGGATGGTGGTGGCACACACATTTAATCCCAGCACTCGGTAGGCAGAGGCAGGTGGATCTCTGTCAGTTGAGGGCAACCTGGTCTACAAAGAAAGCTTCAGGACAACCAGGGCTGTTACACAGAGAAACCTTGTAAAGAAAGGGAAGAAAGGAAGGAAGGAAGGAAGGAAAGAAGGAAGGGACGAAGGAAGGAAGGAAGGAAGGGACGAAGGAAGGAAGGAAGGAAGGAAGGAAGGAAGGAAGGAAAAAAGGGAGGGAGGAAGGAAGGAAGGAAGGAAAAAAGAAAACAGAAAAATGAGTCATTTATTCACCTTAGCAACTATTTATTAATGTTATTTCCAATGTACAGATGGGGAAACTGAGACCAACATGTCCTTGTTAATGTATCATGTTTAAAGTCCCAAAACTAAAATGTTGGACTTAGAATTTAAGGAGTGTGGCTCAAGGACATGAGCACTTAAATCAGTTTATTGTATGTCCCAGAACATCTTCAAACAATCATAATTAATGCCCATTTTCTCAGCATACTTCAAATATGGTCTCTAGAAAGTGTCCTCATTTGGATATAAATTTTGAACATTATTCCTCTTACCCATGATCGTTTGCTTACTCAAGACCAGGAAAATCTAGTCTGTGCAACAGAGGCATCCAAATTACTCGACAGGATTTTCAGGCAAATGACAAATTGAATTGAATGTGATTCTCTGATAATCTTCTATTTTATCCTGAGAATTAAACATGCTGTATGCGTTGGTATAGGTTTGGTTTGAACTAATAAGTCAGTTTGCTTTCTTAAGGATCCACTTTATGCTGACATAAAGTGGCTGAGGTCATGTTTTGCATCTTTGACGGGGCAGGGGAAGGTTTTGCTTAGGCCTCAACCTGTGGCTTTTGCAGGTTCCCCCGGATCTCCAGAACGAAGTGCTGATCAGCCTTCTGGAGACAGATCCAGATGTCGTGGACTACCTGCTCAGAAGAAAGGCTTCTCAGTCCTCGTGAGTATGCCCATTTTCCAGCTCCTAGACTCCCACTGGTAATTTTACTTCTTAGTTTCATTTCTAAAGAATATGTGTGGTAGTTATATTTGCATACATAGTGACACATGTGGGATTTTGACAACTTTTTGTAATCCTGATCAATCTGCCCAAGCAGAAATTATTTTAGTTTTTACTGACTTCCCAAAATCCAAGCCACCCTTCCAGACTTTTCTTGTTTGTTTTCAACTTTCTCGAGAACCTTCAGGAACTTCTGGCTGTCTTCACAGGAAAAAAGTGCTAAACTACTGGCAAGAAACTCAAAGGAGTAAAATGTGTATAAATGAGTCTAGCAGGCATGTTCAACCTATAGACCATAGGCCACATGTACCTCACAATAGCTAAGAATTCAACCCAACAGAAAATCACAAACTTCATAAAAATGTTATAAAAACTTTTTCTTTAACACTCAGTTGTACAGTTCTTGATCACATTCTTGACAATATTGTGTTACAATGTCAAAAGTCTAAGCATGTCTGTTAAGAGTCATGGTAAACACTTAATGCCCTGGAGGCGGCACTGGGGCGAGGGCAAGGAGAGCATCTTCTTTGTGCAATTTTGCAGGTGGGAGCAATCCATTTCTAAACCACAAGAGCAACCTTTGCTGAGACCTAAGTGCCCATTTGCAATGAGAAGTGTGTACTTTCCCAGCTCTGTCATTAGATACATCTTGTATTGTCTTGAAGAAAATGCATACTAGCCAAGTTTGCAATGAGGCAAATGCAAGGCATGCTTTAAGTTATAACTTGCCACCATTTTGCCCTAAAAGGAGCACAGAATAGTTTGTTGTTCAGATTTTACATTTAGTCCCAGCAGCTGCTATAGAGGCAGAGTGTTTGATGGTGCTATAACATTTGGAAAAGCCAGGTAAAGGAATGACATTGCACATGGCCACATTAACCAGGAGCACATCACCACACAGTTGGTGCTGTTCTCTCTTGAGAGTATCATTGTGCTATGCTTTCAGTCCTTAAGTCTAGGATGTATTCATCCATGTTTTAATGACTTCAAAAGTGAGATTAATCCTAGAACCAATGACATGCCTAAGTTTAATTCATAGCACCTTTTTCTTTTGCAGCCATAGATTTTTCAAAGACAGGGCTTATTTGGATGTAACTTAGAAACAAGACATGTTCAGTTATTTCCATAGACTAATAACAAATGTGGTTGCTTTTCATTTCAAATTATTTCAAGTGATTATATTTAGGGAAATTTAATGAAAAGGAATTCCACACGGTTTAATTCCCTTCTTTCCAGGCTAATACATTAAGACCCTTACTGAATTCCGTTTCCCTCCCATTCCAGTAGTCCAGGGAAGGTCTTGTAATCAGATCACCCTTTCAATGCACTTTAAGAAAACACTATTTGTGTGCCAATCAATATCAAGGAAATTTCTGGTTCAAGTAAGATGCTTTGCTTGGATTCAATTCCAAGAAACACAAGTAAATGCAAATACATAAATATGCAAATGGACCTGCATTTCATGGTCTTGCTTTTAGATCAGGGAATTGGAACTGCACTTAATTTTTTTCCCTAGAATTCTAACTCTCATCAAGGTATAAATTCTCATTTTTCCCAAACAATTATATGCTATGAGAATTCGTATAATTGTACTTGTTCCTCTCCTGTGGGCAAGAAACACAGTGATGTTTCTATTTGTAAATTCCTCCTCAATCTTGGTTTATAACATTTTGTTGCTGTATGGTAGGAAATATAGAAAACATATACCAAAAAAAACTATGAAATTTTGACTGTCCAAATGTCTTATTTTGTGTGGCATTATTTAGATTGGTACATTTTATTCTTGAAAGAATCATTGGCAGGAATGAAATGCCGTTTGCAAGCATGCTTCTAGTATATAAATGCCAAGGTAAGAACAGAACCTTGCTTTCTCTCCTCCTAGGAAGGACAAAGCACACGTATCAAGCCTACGCGGAGCTGTGCAATTGTTCAAGCCTCTTTTGTTCCCTATCCTTGTATGAATGACTCTTTAGGGAAGAGAATAGAAGGGAGATTAGTTTTGTTTTTCTTTTTGTTTCTTTTCTGCTAGGTACAGGCAAAGAACAGTCCAAAAGGTTGCTAATAATTCCATGAAGTAAACTATAGATATTTATGAAAAAATGTTTTTTTTTAAAGTGGCCTTCTGAGGCTTGGGCTGTAGGCACTCACTTTGGGCTATAAACATATGTTTTCCCAAACTCCTGGAGTATATGGATCTCTTCAAATCTTGGGAAGGTGTTTCTTCTGAGTCAGGTGGATTGGGAGGTGGGCTGAGATTCTCTATTTCCGACAAGCTCCCTGTAGTATTGTTGCTACTGCTCCATGATCCACATTTGGAGTAAGAAAGCTTAAAAAACCAAAACATTTTCTTGACTTTATGTGCATTCAGATCTGATGGCAGAGGTGTATAGCAGAATGCAGAATGTCAGGTACTAGACATGGTCTCAGACTCCCCTGCCCATTCCAAATCCCTGGGGATTGTAAAGAAGAGCTGTGAGCCTCCCCATCACCATGGTGCCTATTCACTTATTCTGGACTGCAGTCCAGACAACGAGATTTGCAAGCTCTCCACATGATTCTAATAAGCAACCCAAACTCCAAAGGACTGACTCAGATCTACCACTTGGATTCTCTATATTTAAAATCCCATGGGGACTTGGGTGGGGTGAGTTTTGACCTTTTACATGTGTCCTTGTGTTGATAAAGGAGCAGAGCAAATGCTCTGGCTTATAAATCCATGGAGTTTGTAGAAAGGAGGGAGATGTAATTTTCAGTCTCATAATGGCTTCTGGGGGGAAGGAAGACTTGCAGTGCACTTGGAAGATGAGTAAAGATGTAACTGAGTCTGGGTGTTCAGATGTGGTCAAAACAGCAAAGTTACCATCTCTCTGGGGACAGGATAATGAAGTTAGGTAGATGTCCTAAAATAGCAGGCTGGAGTAAGGTGGGGTGACATTTAAATCAGAAAGTAGTGATAAAGGAATTCAGTGACAAAATAACCCTATAATTATAGATTATAGAGATTGTAAATTACAGTACCCCAAAGTGACAGATGGTGCTGGCTACAGTGGCACCCATATCAATTAACCACCAATCAGTTGCGTCTGTTTAATTTATGACACCACTTTCTAGCTTCAAGTTGAGATCAAGATCTCCTTTACCCAAATTCAACCCTATTGCTATTTTTTTATGCCATGGAGTATGCTCATGGATGACTCTCTGACTCGGTTTTCTCATATGTTAACTGGAGATTTAGCAGTTACTATTGTGTTCCTGTGAACTTCACCATATGCCTCATTTACAACTACTTACCTGAGACTTGTTGTATATAAGGCATTGTGACTGTGTCCCTTGACATCTATGAGATAGTAGATGGCAACAAAATATGGCCCATGAGAACAAGATATCATCGGGTCTAAAAGCAGTGCTCCTTAAGCACTGGAGACTTTTGATTTTCTTTTCCCGGAACCTCCATTCCCCAGTTCACATACCTAAGTAAAGCTTTAGATACCTGTGAGGCCAAGTGGAAACGCCACAAGATTTAATTTGAAGGGGAAATGAAAAAAAATTTTCTAAAGAGTGTAAAACCCAGAATGAGAAAATATGTATTATTATTTCTGTTTTGAAAGAACAAACATTTCATGATACTTGGGAACCTGGTGTTTGTTTTGATTTGTGTTTTTTCCCTTCTGTGTGCAGCATCAAAGTTGGGGAAGTGCAGAGAGAATTCATTATCTTTTCATGTGCTTGTCCACTTCAGGATTTAGCTTTCACCAAAGGAGCATGCCAAAGGGGGATTAGAACAGATTTTCAGAACCAAAGTTGCCAGGGTTCCGGTTTTGCACAGCATGTCTTGCTAGAATTATGTGCTTTTTTCTTCAGAAGTCCTGAAAAGAGGCCGGCCTCTCTGATTGAGGAATGTGACAATATAGGGGAAGATGGCAGAAAGCTGATCTAAAAGGATAATGTAGGTTGGATGAGGACCTCAACATCAAAATAAAGGTTTCATAGCAGGGTTAGGGCTAGTATGAAGTAAAGGAGATATCTAGGCACAACATTTAAGGAAATAAGAACTCAGGCATGAATACTGTATTGTAATATAATAGTTTACAAAGTCAAATTTGATTCTCTGCCTCCCCCAGAAAAATGAGAAGGCAAAAAGGAAATATTTTCTAAAGACAAGTGTCATACTTAGCCACTGAAGATGTCAAGTCAATAGTAAAATGTGTGGGCCTGGCCTAAATGGACACAGCCTGTCAATCATGTTTCACAACCTCCCCTGTCTTTGTCTCTTTTTAATTTACTATTACTAAGTGTGACAGTTGACAAAGTGATAATCTGAAATGATTTTTAGTTAAATTAACCTGAAACTAGATAATGATAACATTGTTTGGTATAAATGATGCATTTAATCTTAATCTAGTGTTAAGGGTTGCAATACACCTATTTTTCATATTTTTAGTAGTATATTTACTTCTCTAACATTCTAAGGAGAGAAATGAAACTAATATAAAATTATTTAAATCAAAGTGCACAGTTTTCTTTTTCACAAAGGTACTTCAGACCCCTGACTCTCTGCATAAAGATTGCTTGGTAGAACTGAGCATAAATCAGTCTGAGCACGATCTGTAAATCAATATACAGTTCAGGAGAGAGAGAGCCCAGTGGAGCTCAGGATTATCTGTGGCATGGAAATTAATTCTTGTAATAGTTCTTGTAATTTTCAAATGCAGCCTTCAGAAAACCTAAGGAGCCAGATATGTAGTCTCAGCACTCATGAGGATCAGGGACTTCAAGGCCAGTCCTGCCTTGATAGTAAGTTTGAGGCCACCACAAATTACATGAGACCTTGTCTCAAAGTAATAAGCAAACAAAAAAGCACAGTAAAAACATTTTTCTTTTCATCTATCTATCCTTATAGGTGCCCCAGAAATACAATAGTAATTAAACCAAACTAGACAGAGCATTCATTTCTACCCACATGTGGAAACAAGAGGAAAGCAAGCCAAATTTAAGTGTAATTTGGAAGAAAGTAGACACAAATGACCCAGCCCATATTTATCTATCTTTAAATTTCAATGTGATTAATTTTGTTAGTGTCTTTCACAAAGTTGTAATTGAAATAAAAAAATAGTGACAAGTACATCAAGACTATGGATGAAGACCTCTACTCATCCCAAAGGAAAATAATTATGAGCTGTAAGATCTTTGCTCTTCATAGATGGAAGTCATCCCCAAACATAAATCCACTTTCTGAAGTATGAAAGACTATTGGGGAGCCAGTGACCTTCACAGGAGCAGGTCCAAGCAAGCGACCTCCATGGAACCAGGCCCAGGCAAGCAACCTTGGTGGGAGCAGGCCCTAGCCAGGGACTTGTGTGGGAGCAGGTCCAAGCCAGCAACTTCCACAGGACCAGGCCCAGGCTAGGGACCTCTGCAGGAGCAAACCTGAACCACAGACATCTGCAGGAGCAGGACCAAGACAGTGACCTCTGCTGGAGCAGGCCCATGCCAGCAATCTCAATGGGTGCAATCCCAAGCCAGAGGCCTCCTCTGGAGCAGGCCCTATCCACTGACGTCCACGAGAGCAGGCCCAAGCCAACCACCTCCATGGGACCAGGCCTGAGACAGCAACCTCCATAGAAGCAGGTCTAAGTGAGCCATCCTGATGGGAACAGACCCAAGCAAGTGACCTCCATGGGAGCAGGCCCAAACGACCTCCAGGAATGTCCGGTGACCTTCAGGAATTCAGAGTGACCTCCCGGGGTGACTGGAACCCTTGCCCTTAATCCACCACGAGGAGCAACCATCTGAGCCTTGGATCCACTGGCACCTGGAAATTTGATCACCAGAGACACGGACCCAACTACACAAATCAGAGGAATAAATGGGTAGGCAAAGTAAGAACACACTCAACACCACAAAGAGCAACACGATACCAACAAAAGCTAGTGGCCCTACAACAACAAGATTTGAACACCCCAATACAGATGACACAGAAGAAAATGACCTAAAAATAACTTTAGGAGAATGTTTGAGGCCCTTAAAGAGGAAATGAAAAATTCTCTCAAAAAAAGGAGGAAAAGGAAACAAAATATTAGAAGAAATCAACAAATGCCTTAAAGAAAACCAAAAAAAAGCAATCAAACAGGTGAAAGAAACAATTCAAGACTTGTAACTGAAATAGAGAAAATAAAACAAAACCAAGAGAATTCTGGGAAAAGAAAATATGGGAAAGCACTCAGGAACCACAAATGCAAGCATAAAGAGCAGAATTTAAGACATGGAAGAGAGAATCTCAAGCATTGAAGATACGATAGAGAAAATAGACTCACCGGTCAAAGAAAACATTAAATCTAACAAAAGCTTAATATAAAATATCCAGGAAATATGGAACACCAGGGAAAGAGCAAACCTATGAATATAGGGATAGAAGAAGGAGAAGTCCAACTCAAAAGCACAGAAAATATATTCAACAAAATCATAGAAGAAAACTTTCATAACCTAAAGAAAGATATGCATATAAAGATACAAGAAGCTTACAGACAACCAAAAAGACTGGACCAAAAAAAAAAAAAAGTCCCCTTGCCACATAATAATCAAAACACTAAACATACAAAATTAAAAAAGAATATTAAGAGCTGCAAAGGAAAAGGGCCAAGTAACATGTAAGGGCAGATCTATCAGAATTACACCTGTCTTCTCAATAGAAACAATGAAAGCCAGAAGGTCCTGGTCAAGTGTTATGCAGACATTAAGAGACCATGGATGCCAGCCCAGACTACTATACCCAGAAAACTTTCGATCACCTAGACAGACAAAACAGATATTCCATGACAGAACCAGATTTAACCAATATATAACCACAAACCCAGCCCTACACAAAGTATTAGAAGGAAAACTCCAACCTAAGGAAATTAGCTACATCCACAAAAACACAGACAATAGATGAGCTCACAGCAGCAAATCCTAAAGAAGGCAAACACACATACAATATTATCACCAACAATGAAAACTAAAATAACAGGAACTAGTAATCACTTGCCATTAATATCCCTTAATATAAACGGACTAAACTCACTTATAAAAAGACACAGGCTAACAGATTGAATACAAAAACAAAACCCACCCTTCTGTTACATACAAGAAACACACTTCATCCTCAAATACAGACATCACCTTAGAGTAAAGGGTTGGGAAAAATTTTTTCAATCAAATGGACCTAAGAAACAAGTGGGTATAGCTATCCTAATATCTAACAAAATAGACTTTAAACTAAAATCACAGGAAAAATCCATCAACAGGAAATTTAAATACTGAACATCTATGCCCCAAATACAAGGGAACCCTCATATGTAAAAGAAAAACTTCTAAAGCTTAAATGACACATTAAACTCCACACACTAATAGTGAGACTTCAATACCCCACTCTCACCACTGGACAGGTCTGTCAAAGAGAAAATTAACAGAGAAATAAGGGAACTAACATGTTATGACTCAAATGGACTTAACAGACATCTATAGAACATTCCATCCAAACATAAAAGAATATACCTGCTTCTCAGCACCTCATGGAACCTTCTCAAAAATTGACCACATACTAGGTAACGAAGCAAACCTCAACAAATAAAAAAAAAATTGGAATAACCTCATGTATCTTAATGGATCATCATGGCTTAAAATTAGAATTCAACAGCAACACTAATTCCAGAAAGCACACAAACACATGGAAATTAAACAATGCTTACCTGAATCATCAATGGGTCAAGGAAGAAATTAAAGATTTCCTAAAATTCAATGAAAATGACCACACAACATACTCAAATTTATGGAACACAATAAAAGCAGTGTTAAGAGGAGAGTTCATAGCACTAAATGCCTACATAAAGAAGCTGGAAAATCCCCACGCTAGTGAGTTAACAGAACACCTGAAAACTCTAGAACAAAAAGAAGCAAACTCACCCAGGAGGACTAGATAGCAGGAAATAATCAAATTAAGAGCTGAAATCAACAAAATTGAAACAAAGAAAACAATACAAACAATCAATGAGACAAAGAGTTAGTTCTTCAAGAAAATCAACAAAATAGACAAGTCTTTACCAAATAAACCAAAAAGCAGAGAGAGAATTCTCAAATTAACAAAATAAGAAAAAAGGGGGGGACATAACAACACACACTGTGAAAATCCAGAGAATCATTAGGGTATACTTCAAAAACCTGCACTCTACAAAACTGGAAAACTTAAAGGAAATGGACAATTTTCTGGATAAATATCACTTACCGAAAATAAATCAAGACAAGATAAGCAAAGTAAATAGACCTATAACCATTAAGGAAATCGAAACAGTTATCAAAAATCTCCCAACAAAAAAAAGCCCAGGACCAGATGGTTTCAGCTCAGAATTCTACCAAGATTTTTAAAGAACTAATACCAATATTCCTCAAATTGTTCCACACAATAGAAACAGAAAGAACATTGCCAAACTCTTTTTATGAGGCTACAGTTGCCCTGATACCCAAGCCACACAAAGACACTACTAAGAAAGAAAATTACAGACCAATCTCACTCATGAACATTGACGCAAAATTACTCAACAAAACACTGGCAAACCGAATCCAAGAACACATAAGAAATATCATCCACCATGATCAAGTAGGCTTCATCCCAGAGATGCAGGGATGGTTCAATATACAAAAATCCGTCAACGTAATCCACCATATAAACAAACTGAAAAAAGAACCCACATGATCATCTCAATAGATGCTGAAAAAGCCTTCGACAAAATACAGCACCCCTTCATGATAAAGGTCTTAGAGACAGCAGGAAGACAAAGAACATACCTAAACATAATAAAGGCAATATACAGCAAGCCAACAGCCAATATCAAACTAAATGGACAGAAACTGAAAGTCATCCCACTGAAATCAGAAAC
This sequence comes from Ondatra zibethicus, assembly GCA_004026605.1. Taxonomy (NCBI): domain Eukaryota; kingdom Metazoa; phylum Chordata; class Mammalia; order Rodentia; family Cricetidae; genus Ondatra; species Ondatra zibethicus. The sequence continues at coordinate 44,030 of PVIU01006950.1, read as the reverse complement.
AAGACAATGTTGTCCACTCTCTCCATATCTATTCACTATAGTTCTTGAGGTCCTAGCTAGAGCAATAAGATACCAAAAGGAGATCAAGGAGATACAAATCAGAACAGAAGAAGTCAAACTCTCACTATTTGCTGATGATATGGTAGTTTATATAACTTACCCCAAAAATTCTACCGAGGAACTCCTACAATTCAAAAACACCTTCAATAATGTAGCAGGATACAAGATTAACTAAAAAAAAAAAATCAGTAGCTCTCCTTTATACAGATGATAAATAGGCTGAGAAAGAAATCAGAGAATCATCACCCTTTACAATAGCCACAAATAACATAAAATATCTGGGAGTAACTCTAATCAAACAAGTGGAAGACCAGTATGAAAGAACTTTAAATCTCTGAAGAAAGAAAATAAGGAAGACACCAGAACATGGAAAGATTTCCCATGCTCTTGGGTAAGTAGGATTAGCATAGTAAAAATGGCAATCTTACCAAAAGCAATCTAGTGATTCAATGCCCAGCAAAATTCTTTTCAGAGACCTTAAAAGAACAATACTCAACTTAATATGGAAAAATAAAAACCCAAAGATAGCCAAAACGATCCTGTACAATAAAGGAACTTCTGGAGGCATCACAATCTCTGACTTCAGACTCCACTACAGAGCTACAGTACTGAAAACAGCCTGGTATTTGCATAAAAACAGACAGGAAGACCAATGAAATAAAATTGAAGACATGGATATCAGTCCACACACCAACTAAAACCTGATTTTTGACAAAGAAGCAAAATATACAAAATGGAAAAATAAAGCATTTCAACAAATGGTGCTGGCATAACTGGATATCAACATATAGAAGAATGAAAATAGATCCATATCTATTGCCAGGCACAAAACTCAAGTCCAAATGGATCAAAGACCTCAACATAAAGCCAGCCACACTGAACCTTATAGAAGAGAAAGTGGGAGCACTTCCTAAATATAACCCCAGTAGCACAGACACTGAGAGAAACCATTAATAAATGGGACCTCCTGAAACTGAAAAGCTTCTGTAAAGCAAAGAACATAGTCACCAAGACAAAATGGCAACCTACAGAATGGGAAAATATTTCACCAACCCCAGATAGAGGGCTGATCTCCAAAATATACAAAGAACTGAAAAAATTGGTCATCAAAAGAACAAATAATCCAATAAAAAATGGGGTTACAGACCTAAACAGATAACTCTCAACAGAGGAATCTGTTGAAAATGGCTGAAAGACACTTAAGAAAATGCTTAACACTTTTAGCCATCAGAGAAATGCAAATCAAAACAACTCTGAGATTCCATATCACTCCCATCAGAATGGCCAAGAGCAAAAACACTGATGACAACTTATTCTGGAAAGGATGTGGGGTAAAGGGACCACTCCTCCATTGCTGGTGGGAGTGCAAACTGGTACAGCCATGTTGGAAATCAGTAGTTTCTCAGAAAACTAGAAAACAACCTACCTCAAGACCCAGCAATACCACTTTGGGTATATACCCAAAGGAAGGTCAATCATACCACAAGGACATGTGCTCAACTAGGTCCATAGCAGCATTATTTGTCATAGCCAGAACCTGGAAACAACCTAAATGCCCCTTGACCAAAGAATGGATAAGGAAAATGTGGTACATTTACACAATGGAGTGCTACACAGCAGAAAAAATAACATCTTGAATTTTGCAGGCAAATAGGTGGAGCTAGAAAACATCATATTGAGTGAGGTAACCCAGACACAGAAAGACAAATATAGTATGTACTCACTCATAAGTGACTGTTAGACCTAAAGCAAAGAAAAACCAGCCTACAGTTCACAATCCCAGAGAACCTAGACAACAATGAGGACTCTAAGAGAGACATACATGGATCTGATTTACATGGGAAGTAGAAAAAGAAAAGAGCTGAGTAAATTCGAAGAGTGGGGATGATAGGAGAAGGCAGAAGAGGAGGGGAGAAAAAGGGAGAGGAGCAGAGAAAAATATATAGCTCAATAAAAAAATAAAAAGAAAGGGTGATGAGTTTTCTTGTAGTTTGTGGTATTTTGTTCAGCTTATCAAATCAGTACCATGGGGATCATTCATTTTAACCTATTAGTGTTCACAATAAAGTCATCTTTTACCAGTCTGTGAGCTGGCACATAATAGGTTGTAATTTCTGCCTTCTTTTTGCTATGATTTGCTGAATCAGAATGTTCCAAAATCTGACTTTACCTGTGGCATTACAGCAAAGAATCCTATTGTCTAGTAGTACCCAGTGACTTCAATGTTCCTTTTGTTCTAGTGCCCTGGAAATTGTGAAGCATTAAGCCCCTTTCTCCCACATACTTTTCCTTCTCCAATGAAGGATTTGAAAACATAGAAGTCTCAGAAGTAGAGCTATCTGGGATGGAGGAAGATTTTTATCCCATCCTCCCATCATCCTAATATCTTTCCTTAGATCTGTAGCCATTTTACACTTTGAAAAAAATATTTATTCAAAGATGCCTTGTCAGGCATGCTATAACTAAAAAGAATATGGACAGCATTATTGTACCCTCACCTGTCACTGAGGCACCATAACACCATGCAATGAATATTAATAAGGATTTAAAACAAAGTGAGATGGTATCACATGGGCGTGGTGGCGCACATCTTTAATCCCAGCACTTGGGAGCCAGAGGCAGCCTGATCTCTGTGAGTTCGAGGCCAGCCTGGTCTCTAGAGTTTCAGGACAGCCAAAAATACAGAGGAACCCTTTCTCAAAAAAAGGGTGCGGAGAGGTATTGCCTGGTATTTATCATCCAGTACTGACTTTACCCTCTGGTAGAGAGGTGAGATTTGCATCAGCACCTCTTTGGAGCAGTGCTTTTATCCCAAGGGAAGCTTTGCAGCCCTGTGCACAGTTGATGTGGGAATTTCCATAATTTCAGGGCTTCCGTGACAATGGATTACTTCCTGGTGCAATTAATAGTTTCTGAGATGAATACAACCTTGCATTCAAGCAGTCTGAAGATTATTGATTGAGTGATTGAGCCACGGATGAAGACAACACACATTTGAAATCTCTGTGTTTCTCAGCTAGCTAGCTCAGCAGTGGGTTGGGCCAGCCACACTGAGGGCTGAACTGGAGTTCTTCGTTTATTCACAGAACCAGTTCTGTAGTGCCGGCTGCAGTGCAGGCTTGCTCACAGTACCCTGCCAACGTGTTTACACCCTGACCTGGAGGGACCAGCTAAGGGTGAGAATGTTGATTCCCTCTCCATGTCCATCCCATGTTTGGTTAGCTAGGGCTGGCCATGCATGCCGGGGACGGTCCTGGGATTTAATTATCTAGTTAATTAAATTATCTCCCAGCTTAGGGACAAACCCATGTTATCTGGCAACCCATCTACTCAAAGCCCCTAACCTCAGTCTGCTGTACACTAACTATGAAAAGGAAAGGAGCTAGGCACGTTTGGACTCAAAACCACATCACTTAGCAACTTATCCAGCCAATAGTCTGGTAAGATTCAAAACCATAGAAAGGCCACACCATGTTTTAGAGACAATGCCTCAGCAACTTTAACCCTCATGAAAGCAAGTCTTCTTTGTAAACAAATACACAGATAGCTTAATGTTTACTTAGAACAGTTCTCTTAAAGGTGAAGATCCTATATGCAAATCAGAAAGAAGACTTTTGAGGCCATTTCATTTTGTTTCAGAGATTTCAAAGAGGAGGGTGTTTGTCTCAATCTGAGAATTCTTTTGAGGTGGGTTCTTAAGCAAATTTGGCAACACCTCTGTCATTTCTGCTGAGAAAATAAAATGAAGGGGATATTTTAAACATTTAAAATGGCATTAACTAAAAGTATAAAATACAGCCTTTTATTATTAATCTGCAACACCAAGTGCACAAGTTTAATAAATAAATCTTACAGGGAGTCCAAACCTTATCGCCTGAACTACTAGACAGACAAGATATTTTGTCAACTATCTGTTGCTCTTAGTTGTTTCTGGTCTTAGATCAGGAACAAAGACAGTCTAGAGTTACTAAGTGCAAGGCCTTCCATATACGGAACTCTAATAGATGTTACTCTTTTTATAGTCCAAAGCAGCACACCATGTATTTTACAAGGGGCTTCCCATATGTACCCACTTCCTATATGGTACCTACTTCCATGGCTGGAATATACCAGTGGGGGTAAACCAAAAAGGGAAAGCATTATGTCATTGGATGGCACTGACCGTGACACCAGCTATCTGGGGGCCTGTCTACTGTAAGACTGTCTGTCTGCCTCTATATCCAGTATGTATCTTCAGCTACCAATTTTTCCCCTACTGCCCCACAATCAGACTTCATTCTATTATCTGAGTCCTGTACATGGAGGCTGGAGGAGGCTCAAGAGTTGGCTGCGATGGGTATACTACCCTGCTTTCTCTAGCTGAGCCCCATTCATCCCAAGATCACGGCTACATATTCACTTCTCGCTGAGCCAACACTGTATCTTGGTCCCACATTGGTGGTCTCTCTCTTGATTTGGCTCCTAGCAGATCTTTAACCCACTGTCACATGTATGAATTGAGATGGGAAGGGTTGTTTTGGTATAAAGACCCTTAAACATCTTCATGTATCCAAATCTTCTATAAATACAATCTGCTGACCTTATCCCAGGGCTTCCATTTTAATAGGCAAAGCTGGCTTCTTGGACAACAGCATGGCGCTCAGAGGGGGCTCCTGTTTGTTGTTGCAACCTCCTGTTACCATCTTGAAATCTTTCATGTTGTTTAGCGTGGTGTTCCACATGCTTAAGTTTGCACTGGGTTCCATGCTTGTTTCAGCCCATTCGGTTCAAAGGTCCAGAGTGAGACTTGCAAATGCATATTTCCAACCAATGCAGATATAACCCTACAGGGAAACTGCGTCCTCATTTCACATCTGCTAAATGAACTTTGGCCAAGTCAATTTGAAGGAAAGGGACAAGGCCCCTCTCCTTTTGATCTGGTCAGATGCAATCAAAGCAATAAAAATGGAAGAAAGAGTGGTAGAGCAACAGGAGCTAATGTTTCAATTGTTCTTGATCACCCTTGATTTGTTTTCTTTTCACCAAACCATTAAACGTGATATTGCCTGTTCTGCACTTCCCCCAACAATCAATGTAAGTATAATTCCTGTCTGCACGTCAGGTCCATTACAAGTATGTATCGTTGAACAGCGTCCTCGGAAGTAATCTGAGAGGTGGCAAGAAGGAAACAATGGGAAGAGTGGCAAGCTCAGTTTGTGGTATAAAATGTACAGATGCCCTGTAAGTGACCATGCGGCAGCTCACACAGGGAGCCATGTCCTCTGAGCCTTGTTGCCCTCAGAGCAGGCAGAAAGGCAGTATTTCTTAATACCTCATGGTTACACAGGGTAAAATAAAAACCCACTCCTACTGTGGAAACCTCAAATCCTCCCAATATGAAGACTTGAGAGAAATGACTTCCCTGTTGTCTCCCATTTATGCTCATTACGCCTGCCTGAATGAGCATTTAGACCACTGCCCCGGATCTTTCTCTTCTACATTTTTAGTAAGCTATGTGTAAGACTTGAGCCAAAATGTTTATGGTATCTGTGAATTAAGATGTGACCACTTCCAAAACTCTCCTCCAAATAAGAGGAGGCAAAATCTAAGTTATACCTTGTTTCAGTTGAGCTCATGAATTAGGCAATAACTTGGACACTCCTTAAAATATCCCATAAAATAAGACTATGGTTTTCCACTATTAGGTATACAACCATGACTTATTGTTATCAAATAGGGTGAAGACATTTTCATTAATGGCTGGAAAGAAAATATCAACTAAGCCATTGAAACTAATGAAATCAGCCAAATAATATGATCTATAGTTCTTCTGATTCTGAACTGACGTCTGCGTTAGCTTAATGCATTCACTTCTTCTCATGTTCATAACAAGCCTTTCCCCAAAACAGCCATGTCTCATGGCAATAGGCAACTGTCCAGTTTGTTTGAATTTGTGTTCCCCTACCTAGAATTAAGGAGATATTTTTCCCTTTAATTATATGCAGTTGTTAGTGTACAGCTCCCTCCCCTGCTTTCTAGCAGACACAGTTAAGTTCTTCTGACTGCTTTTCCCTTCAAATTCACCGGAGGCCCACGCGTCTGGAAAATTATCCTCATGGCTGTCCTTTGGCTCCTGCCCATAAGATTGTGTGATATCAGTTCAAAGAGGAGGCAAGCAGAGATCTTATTTATTCTATGTGGGTAGGAAATGTCCTCAGCAAAAGTGCCAGAGTCCTGGCTGCTTTGGTGACAGGCATGACATATCACAAGTGCCAGGATGTTTTTCCCCTGGGTACTTACCCTTGCTTGAAACCTGAGCTAAAGCTAGGGTCCCTATGAATCCACTTCCTTCATTTTGCATGACAAAAACCATTCCGGCTGGGAAAGGATTGCTCTGTGTGTTTACCTTCTTTAGGACTGCAAAGGATTTGCTTTGATAACTGTAACAAATGGAAAGCAAAGACCAGTAAAGAGAAGCAAATAGGGTGGGGAGGGGGAGGCAGAAGCACACTGTGAAACTTTTAATCAATCTTTGATCATTTCCCTTTAAGATGTCAGGGCCACTGTTTTGAGGAAGGTAGAAAATAAAGATGGTTCCAGGTAAGACTTTGCCCAGTTCCCATGCTCCTGGTATTCTCATTTCCCTGCTCCATTTACATCGTCACTGTTATTTCTGTTGCTATGACAACTCATGTGCATATGATAACAGTATGTGAGATAATGCCATAGATTATTAGGCAGAAATCCTATTGCCTTGCAAATTCCTGTTCTGTGTATTTAAATACACTGGGTTCTTAATGACTGCCATGTATTTATCTTTTTAGCCGCCTTTCCATACAAAAACATATAGTCACACCAGTAGTATCATTGCCTTCATCACAGGAAGAATACATTTATTTTTTAAATATGCTGTGGGAAAATTTTTCTTTTTTTTAAATATTCATTTATTTATTGTGTATACAGTGTATACTGCAAGCCAGAAGAGGGCACCAGATCTCATTATAGATGGTTGTGAGCCACCATGTGGTTACTGGGAATTGAACTCAGGACCTCTGGAAGAACAGTCAGTGCTCTTAACCACTGAGCCATCTCTCCAGCCCCAAAAAGATTTTCTTAAAACCACAATAAACTGTAAGTCTGGATTATTTTAAATTCAGAGACTGAGGAAGGCAAAAAAAGAGTCATCTGGGTTTTTTTTTTTTTCTTTTCCCTGCTTAATAGATAGTGACCTTCCCAGGGTTTAACTTTTAAATTTAATCAGGTATCACTCCGTTTTAGGCACTCTAGCAATGCAAGGTGTTGACAAGGCTCCATCTCCATTTATGTCCTGTTTCTGTTAAATCTGTTACATTTTATTGCTGTTACATTTTATTCACCAAGGCTACCAGCAGGCAGTGTTGGTGAACACAGGCTTGTGTGTCTCCACCCTTCTAGTTGACCTTTGTTTTCTAACATTTGTTAGGTTTTACTGCTCTCTGCTGGTTGAACTTTGGCAACTACAGCAGATCATTATTTCATCCTTTGCAGGCTGACATTGTTGTGTTTTAGTGCCATCTTGTGGTCATTTTATGGAAACGCTTTCACATTATTGACGGAGATGTGTTGGAGCACTGCTCAAAGTCTTCTTGTTTCAGCCTCCATGTCCATGTCCTTGAATCTGCCATTGGCAACTGAGTGATGTTTCGATCTGACCATGCTTACAGACTTCTAATTGTCTTATGCCAGGAGCCCTGACATGCTACAGTCGGAAGACGTTTCCTTTTCCATGGGAGGGAGGCATTCATCTACAGATTCCAACAAGGCCTCCAGCGGAGACATCTCCCCTTATGACAACAACTCCCCAGTGCTGTCTGAGCGCTCCCTGCTGGCTATGCAAGAGGACAGGGCCCGGGGGGGCTCGGAGAAACTTTATAAAGTGCCAGAGCAGTACACACTGGTGGGCCACTTGCCATCGCCAAAGTCGAAGTCAAGAGAAAGTTCTCCAGGACCAAGGCTTGGAAAAGGTAACTGAAGCCTGGCTGTGACCGCTCAAATAAGTATCTGCCCTCTTGTGGCATGTTACATGGGGTGGGTCAGTTTGGACCTTCTTCATTGGGCCTTTGTTTGATGTTTCTTCAATTCAAAGAACATTTACTGAGTGTTTGCTAAATGCTCAAGATAGGAGAAAAGAATGGTGACCCCGATGTTGTTGTAGAGGGGTCTCTACAACTTTTGATTCTCAAATATCTGTCAAGTGAGCAAATGCCCAAAGGAGCCACTCATTTTCCCAACTTACTTTTCCCTTTTAACATCCAGGGGACTCTACGACTCAGCTGGTGGATTTGCATTGCATACTTGCTAGTCTACGATGCCACTCAATTACTTCTATCACTTTCATAAAGAAAAGGTTCTGACCCTATCACATAACAACGCAATACCCAGCACCAGGCAGTGACGAAAACCCCAGACTGAAAGTCAAAAGAATAGCCCCCCCACTCTAGCTTGCAGGACCTCGAAAGAATAATCAATCTCCACAGAGGCTTATGGACTCCTGAGAAGATAACTAAGAATGGTACCTATGGATCTCATGTATTGGATTTCATCAGTGGATTTGCATGCAGTTGTTATGGCAACACTTAGCATGGAATAATCCCTGGCTAATCTGTGCTGCGTAACCTTGTAGGCACTTCTGATATTTTGTTACTATGCATTTGGTCTGTCTCATGATCTCCTGATACCCTCTAAGGAATGAAGCAAGGTACGCTTCCCAGAAACTAACAACCATGTGGAGACATCCAGTAGACCTCTGATTCCAAGTCATAATGATAGTTCCAGCATAGGCTTGGAAGGAGGAAAACTTGAGCTGGCTAAGGCATCTACTAGAGCATCTTGCTATATAACTACATATGCCCTGATTGTGGGAGAAGGGAGGAGAAACACACACAGGAACAAATCTGCTGATGTCAGTAGGGGAGTGTCCCTGAGGGTATTCAGAAACCAGCACTATTGTCCCTGTGTGTCTGTTCCTGTAGCTGGAGCCCACGTGACCATCACCGACTGGCCCATGTATGAGTTCCGTCCTACCATTATCACTCACAATGAAGGCAACACACAGATTAGACCTCTCATGATTTGGGGTGTCAGAAATAGAATGGGTGCACAGGGCTGCCTTCTGTTCTGGAGGATCTGGGAAAGAATCTGTCTCCTGCCCTCTGCTAGCTTTTATAGGCCTAGTCTCAGGCCTGTTTCTTCCATGTCTGAAGCCACCAACACAGCAGCATCTTCTCTCTTGCTTCCCTCTTATAGGTACCCCTTTTGGTGATACCAGAGCTGCCCAGATCCTCCAGGAGAGCCAGTTATCCTCAAGAACAAGGGGGATATGAAAAGTTTATCTTTCAAGGTTATGGAGGTTATGATATAGATTTCTTTAGTGAATATTCATTCTGTTTGTCAGAAACATGATGTAGAAAGAGCACTTTTGTCCATTTCCAACAGAACAAACTTCTTGGAAGGCAGATCCACATAATATTGTTTTGTATCTAGTACAGCCTCGAATATGGTATTTTGTGCCAAAATGAGGTGATGTTATTTTTTGGTTTCATTCTTAATTATTTCTGTTGTGCACCCTTTTATCTTCTTACCTAGATATGTCAGAGGAACCTTTCAATATCTGGGGAACTTGGCATTCAACATTAAAAAGTGGCTCCAAAGACCCAGGAATGACAGGTGAAGTACCATTTTTAAACTTCATTGCACTTCTCTAAGAAAGGATTGTCCCTAACTCTTATCTGCTATTCTCATGGTAACTGCTTGCCAACCATTATTCAGAAAATACTGAAGACAGGAAAAAGGGGACAAAAAATATCTCTCCTTGGGCTTTCCTACCCAATCACTAAGCTTGGACAGTAATCCAGTGCTCTTCTTTTCCTGAAGCCTAAATTGTCAACAGGGCGGTTTATGTAGTTTGGCAGCTCAGTTAAGCCTGGGAGAGTCTAGGAGTGGCCACACAAACAGGAGCCACTATCAACAAGAACCTGCCACTGGTCTTGCTAGGGAGATTTTCTTCCCAGGTAGCTGAGAGTGTGCTGTACTTTTTCAGCAATAGAAGCAGCAGTGAAAAAGAAAAGAGCAAGCCACTAATGCTCAAGGCAATGGTCCAAACTAACCGCAGTTCTTGCCTTTCCGGTTCCAGGTTCCTATGGTGACATTTTTGAAAGTAGCTCCCTGCGACCGAGGCCCTGTTCCCTTTCTCAAGGGAACCTATCCCTGAATTGGCCTCGATGTCAAGGGAGCCCCACAGGGCTGGACAGTGGCACTCAGGTCATTCGGAGGACTCAGACGGCGACCACCGTGGCACAGTGCAGTGTCCACCTTCCCGTGTCGCGTGTCTGCAGCACTCCCCACATCCTGGGTAGTGGCAGGGGGTCCAGGCGGCCTGCAGCCAGGTCTGAGCCATTCTTGTCCCTAAACAGCACAGAAGACATGGCCGAGGACGAGGTGGAAGTGTACCAGAGACCTCAGCCTGTGTACCAGAGACCTCAGGGAAGTGGCAGAGATGACAGGCGCCCCCCTCCTCCTTACCCGGGATCAGGGAAGCCTGCCATGACCTCGGCCCAACAGCCTTCTGAGCCTCCCCTGTGGAGGCTCCAGAGGCATGAAGAAGATTCGGGAACAGCCGCAGAAGAAGGAGGCCAACAGGCCTCAGGAAAGCATCCGGCCAGGCCAAAAAAACTGAGCAGCGCCTACTCCCTCTCAGCCAATGAGCAGGAGGACAAGCAGAACTTGGGGGAGGCCAGCTGGCTCGACTGGCAGCGAGAGCGGTGGCAGATTTGGGAGCTCCTGTCAACTGACAACCCCGACGCCCTCCCGGAAACCCTGGTATGAGCCCACCCGCCAGCAGCTGGAGCCCACACTCCCAAAAAACATCCCTTTCCGGCCCAGACCCGGGAAACTTACCGATGGACAATTGGACAATTACTCATTTTTCTTTTTCTTCTTGTTTTTCCACACGTTGAAAAATCAACACAAGAGAAAGTCAGTCCACTTACAGAGAGGCCCTCCTACCCTTACCATTTATTATAAAATTCTATTGCATAGCCAGCCTTAGGAAAACAAACAAACAAGCAAACATGACAATACCCAACCTCAAAACTACCCACATTGGCTCTATATAAAATCAAACTCTTGCTTTGATATAGCTTAATTGTATTTATGTGTCTTCAATTTTGACTATTGTATATTCTGTAACAGATTATATATGATAATATGATATATTCACCGAAAAGACAGAACAATTAAAAAAAAATCACTGCACTTATATTACACCATGAGATATATTAAGCAACAAAATTCTATAGAATATTCTAGAATATGCACAAGCGGGTTTCTGTGCTTTTTGCCATCGCTTTTTCACGGGACAGTCCTCCTTTCAATGCCTAAGAAAAATACTAACCAAACAAAACAGAATCTGAGAAGCCATATTTTTATACGGAATTGAGAAGCAAAAGTTATAGTCACTGAATGCTTTTTAATAGTGAACAAGTTTTAAGGAAATATTAAATTTGATACATTGTGAAATATATTTTTAGAAACTGTTTAGAAAGAACTCAGCAAATCAAATGAGAGAAAAGCAGTGCCTAACAGTACTTAAGAACATGTCCGTCCCATTCTAGGTCAAATTCAGTTTTCTATAGGCCACTTACATATTTATAATGTGTAACTTTTATGTATTTTTCAAAACTACAAACTGGAATCCAACTACAAAAAGTTTTAAAATCTGAATACACATTCAAATTCTACAATCTCATTCCCCCCTCTGCCCTAATTAGCTCAATTACAAGCAATTCTTTGTAAAGTAAATCCTATCGGGGGAGGGGGCAAAAAACCAGCTACATATTTGCGCTTACAATGTGCCAAAGGCTGAGAAACGTGTCTTCAGTAATTTTATGTGTATTGTAATGTGTTACTCCTTACTTCAGCAATTTGAAGTGTTACAACTGCAAAACCACTTTTGACCAGCAGGTGGCAGTTTGCTTCAGTATTTTCTGATTTTTTTCACATCAGAAGAACAGTGTACTATATAAACAAAGAGGGTTATATATATATATAACGTGTTACTCTTAATTGTCATGTTGGCAATGAAATTTTTCAGTGGTGTTTCTTAAAATTCTATCTTGTGCCATGATGAATAAAAACGTTAAGCAAAGATTCGTTACCAGGCTTTAAATCTAATGAAGGAACGCACCCATTTCAGACAGATAATTCACTACTCACAAGGTCGAGTGCATTACATGTTGGCAGTTCCATAAATACACACATATTGTTAAAGAGCTTGTTTTTAAAATAGCTGGTAGCTTGGGGACATCAAGTCAGTGATATGGAAATATGTAGAAATCTATAATGATATGTTCAATTAAAGTCTGGTTTTCTTGTCACTGAGAAAGTGATTTCACACCTGACTGAAACTTGGGATTTTGTGCCTCCTGGGTAGGTGTACCTCAACACAGTTGTTGAAAGTTGTGTCTGCTCCATAGGGCTCAGATGCCTAATTGGTTCTAGATATGGAGTGTAGTGGTGCGCACCTGGGGACAAGTTGAATGATTTGGGGCTCAGTCACTGGGCTCAGCACACTGGGTATTGGTTCAGAGCATGGGAGAGCTGTCTGCAGGCCTCAGTTATTCCTTATGGAGGACTCACGGCAAATGCTACTTGATTGTAGCACTCATGAGGCTTTTCTATGCCACCCACCTTTATCCCAAACCCTTGAATTTGATCATGCCTGACCAATTCTTTCTCCTCTTGTGAGCTTCCTGACACCTGGACCTCCTTCTCACCATGTTTATACTGTCAAAGTTGTGTTACTTAAAGCTTTTATAACAAATGAACCAAATGAACATACACCCACACATATATGGAAGGTATATCCATCAGTTACTAGATCTAAATTCGACAGTGTAGAAAAGAGTCAATAGTCATGTCCCTATTTCTTTGTTCATTTCTGTTCTGTGCTCACATCTTTCACTTCTTTGGTTTGTTTCTTTGATGCCTTTAGCATCACTGCAAATATGCCCCTTTTAAAACACACCTGAGGCCTTGAAAGATGGCTCAGTGAGCAAAGTGCCAGAACTCATAAAAGTTGGAGACAGTAGCACGGGTATCTATAATCCAGTGTTCCTACTGACAATGGGAGGTACAAACAAGAGAATTTTTGAAAGGACATGGGCCAACTTAACCTGACCTATACAGAAGTAAATGCCAAGAAAGACCCTATCTCCACCAAGGTGGATAGCAAGGACTGACAACCAAGACGGTCCTCTGATCTTGCTGTGTGCACTGTGACCCACACAAACCCCCCAACACACACACATCATACACACAAATCTTTTAAAACACACATGAGACCCCAAACCTGTGCAGTGAGGCCATTTTTAATACTGTATAAAATGTGACATGATGCTTGCCAAGGGAAACAAATGTCAAATTGGAGAAAACACTTTGACTAGGATGTTCAGGCCACTCATTCCTCAGGAGGAAAGTGATCCTAGGGGCAAGAAGAAAGCCGCCCTGTGCCACAGATGCCTCCATGTCTATGAATACTCAATCACTTTGTTTTTGTGTCTCTGGCAAAGGGGCCAGAATGGTGATGATAGAAGTGGCCAAATACACATTTGTCTTGATCCTGCTAAGTAGCTATTAACATATGTTTGTTGTGGGTTTTCATAGCAAAAACAACCATCTGATGCCAACAGGGGGTGTGCAAATTGAGGAAATTTATAAATAAATCCAGCTTGCTTCTTTTCTTATGCACATTTTAATACACATCTGTTTGGCAGAGAAACAGTACTCGGACTGAATATAAAGAGATACTAGAACAGAGTGGAGGCTTGTGCTGTCTGCTGGTTTGATAAGGAAACGGCAGGAGGTAGATTTCACTGAACTTGAAGAAAGGACTTGTCAGTAGAAGAGTCAAAAAGAGATGTAAACAGGATGTCTTGACCAGACAGAATTGTAAAACAGCAGCAAGTGTTCTTCAGGACAAAAAAAAAAGCCAACAACCTACAAACCAAAGGAGAGTTCTCATCAAGAATGGCAGCCTAGAGATTCTGAACTGGCATTGAGGATCCCCACCCTACACAGCCCTCAATCTGCCAAGGGGCAGAAAGGTCGGTCAACCAATGTTCAGTTAGCTCAAGCCAGCTAATATCTCTTAAGTTTAAGATTCCGACGCATCCTAGTTTGCTGCAACTGTGCCATGTTTAGCAATAGAATATCCCAAACTTAAGCACCAGCCCTTGCTTTTTCCCATCTGAATGGATCAGTTGGGCTGAGGACACAGGACATTTGACCATGGTACTTCTCAAGTACACATACCAAATAAGATACGGAGTCTACTCAATTTGAAGGCTTAACAACAGATCACATTAGTCTTAGTATGCCCCCTGTAAAATCTGAGATATACTTATATTCAAATAATGGCTCATCCCCTGAAGCTTTATATGAGGTATAATTATATTAAAAAGAATGTCTATGTTTATCTGACATATATTTGCTAAATCTGGCATCTCTAATCTCTAGCCTTAACATCACCCTTGGCTCCCAATGCTTTGCTTGAAATTCTCACTGAATGTCCCACAGTGCCTCAACAGTTCTGAAGGACCAGATATATATATATCTAGTGCTACCCTGAACTCCAATTTCACTTTGTTATCACCCCACATCTTTGGCTAAGGAGCTTCTTCTCCCTGCTGTGTGCCTGGAGCCTCACCTCGTCTATTAGTCATGTTTCTCATCACTGTGGCAAAATACTCAGCAGACACAATTTAAGGGAGAAAGACTTCTTTCCTGCCAGCCAGCTCCCAAAATTGGCTAGGAGACTTTTTATTAATTATGAAAGCTTGGCCATAGCTTAGGCTTTTTCCTAACTAGTTTTTATAACTCAAAGCCATATTTTTTTTAATCCACGTTCTTTTACATGGCTCTGTTACCTTTACTCTCTACCTATCCTGCTTCCTCTGTGTTTGGCTAGCCACTCTGCCTTTCTTCTTCCTCCAGTCCTCTCTAGTAATGCCTAACCTCTTGCTGCCTAGTTATTGGCTATTCAGCTTATTACACTAATCACAGCAATGCATTTTCACAGAGCGTACAAATATCCTACAACAACCCTCCACAGTTCTGTCTCATCCATCTGCAGACTCTCACTTCTCTGCAATGTAAAAACCCATACTCTAGATATGTATGGGAAACTCCCCATTTTTACGTACAGGACACAATGTCTGTCACATTTCTATTCCATAGGCCTCAAATGTTCTTCCTCACCCATCCTATTTAGTTGTACATCATTTTCTGAACAAAATTAGCTAAAATTTCTCTTTACACAAATACATCAATAGAAGATCCTACTGGCTCTTTGCACAGGATTCAGTCAAGCATCACTACCCATTAGCATTACTGTCTGTAGCATTATTTCAAGGCTCTTTACCTCAGGATAGGAATTTTGTGAGTTTTGTACATTTTAGACTAGGCAGAGATAAGACATCTATTTGGGATATGTTTGATAAATGCATTCTGAACATAGGCATGTTGCTTTAAAGACACTTGTCATTATAATGACAAACCATGCAAGGCCATCGGCTCCTTGAAAATGCAGGCACAGGTGCACATTTTCTAAAGAAAAAGATTTGAAACGGGACTGACAAACATGGAGACACCATCTTTTAAGAATCACTGCCCTACAAAGACTCTTGACACCCTAGCTCTGTGTTGTATGGGACAGTGAAAAAGAGCAACCCATGATGCTGCTCTGTTCCTGATTGAAATATTAAGGGATAGTGAGATGGTTAAGTGGGTAATTCCATCTAACAGCTATGAGAAGCTATCAACACTGAAATAAGACTTTCTGGTGGTACAGCTGTTTGGGGGCCACCTATACCTTATAAATAACCCCTCAGCCATGCCCTGTAGGCCCAGTAAATTCTTTCGTTCACCAAAGAGTCTGGCCTTCAGTGGAATTGCACTCTGATTTGTCACTGGAGACTTATAAGGAGGGAATAGACATATATTTACATCTCCCCAAAAAGAGTTCTCTGTACCAGACACAGACAGACCGAGAAAGAGAGAGAGAGAGAGAGAGAGAGAGAGAGAGAGAGAGAGAGAGAGCGCACCAAGGAATATCCAGAAGCTAAAAGCAAGATATGGATCAAATCTTTCGCTTTTGCTAGAGGGAACAAGACCTTGTATTTTTGGCCTTCAGAACTGTGAGGATAATTTCTGCTGTTTAAGGTGCTCCATCATGTGGCATTTGGTTATAGCTACCTAGCAAACTAAGATGGTGAGCAAAGGTCATATATCAGAGACAATTAGGAGCAAGAGCAAACATCTCACCTGCTCAAGGGAATGGTCACCAACAATTCACATAGAAGCAGGACAGAGTACAAGAGCTTTCTGCATCAGTCTGGTGCACTGCCTTTGCCCCACTGTAATCCTGCCTTGGTGTGATCACCTGCAAAAAGTCATGGGAGATACTTTCCAAGGAAAAGTTTTTGTTATTAAAACAGAACTTGGTTCAATGCAGCACCTTTCAGAACTGAGAACAAGATAGGCTTCAGGGAAGAAAAGGTAAATAAGCAAAATGGGAAATTTTTGGTATTTGCAGTTAACCTTTGCTTTGGCATCTCCTACTTAGAACTTTGGCACATGACTATGGTAATATGCAGCAGTTGGAAAAATAGCTGCAAAGTTGGTAGTGGGCAGAAGCCCAAAAGATGCCAGGGAAAAATGAGGTCCACATGGTGACTTGACCAATAGCATCAGTATCTCCTGAGAGGTTGTTAGGAAGGTAAGTCCCCAGCTGTCCCATGCCTACAAGATAAACGACCCTGGGTGGGAGCCCAGGCACCAGCATTTTAACAAGCCTTCCAAGGAATTCTGAGAAGAGCCTGGCTGGACAAAGTGCACAAGGATGAAAGATGGGAAAGGCAGAAAAAATTCTCAAATAATGCCCCCATGTACTACTTTGCTTAAATAATTTCATGCCACACTTCAAAAACAGCTAATACCAAATTATAAAATGATTACATGTTAGATTTATCTAAAAGTCCACTCGTCCTTCTGCAAGGAACAAAGGCCACTGGCTCTTCTCGGTGATGTGTGCCAGCAAACTTTTTTTCCTTACATGACCCATATACATATACAAGATAAATATACATGACCCATATGCATATACATATACAAGATACATCACCGACTATTCCAGTTCACTTTTGTAGCAGGGAGTTTAAGAAAAAATGGCAAAGCTGTGAAAGAATTCAAATTTCTCTGATTATTTTCCCAGTCCTTCTTAGCTTCATGGCAGCATTCTTAGTGGTTCTCTTGTAGGATGTACTGAACTTCTATTTATGAAGCTTGTCTGTATTTACATTTTACATTAGGAAGTTCATCTTAATCATGCTTGCCCAGTGGGACTTGCATATTAAGCTAACCAAGTCTCTCCTTAGGTCTATGTATTATTAAAAGGATATTCCTTTAGCCATTTTAAATAACATGTGGTTGCTTAGATTAAGCATCTATATATCTACCTAGTAATACTTAAAATAGACACAAATCAGAAGAGCCTCCTGATCTTGCCAGATTCTTCCTGTGGCGTGTCTCAGCACCTTGACTTTTAGCCTTAAGTCAAGCTTAGCTTGACTTTTCCCTTTGTCTCTGCCAATGGTGGGGATGGCTGGTACTGAGCTCTCTCTACCCAGGGCTGTGTTCCAAGAGCACTCAGACATCACTTCACAGAACTAGCAAAACAACTCGGTCTGCTCATTTTGTAGTCATGAAAACTGAGGCCTAGAGACAGAAATGTCTCAGAGCAAGTAACGTACTACAGACCACTCGAACAAGCCACCAGCCTTCACGGTATGCCCTCTTTTCAACAAAAGCCTTGAATCTACAGCAATACAAATGATTGAACATGGTTTTAACAGTGACACAGGAAGGAAATAAATACAGAATGCTTCAATTTCAATAGGGAATAGTAACTCTGCTAGACATCATGGACCAAAGAAATTGGTAACTTTCTTGGTTTTATTCCTGTTGCTGTGATAAATAGCCCAATAAAAGTGACTTGAGAAAGGGCTTTTGCTCACAGTTCAAGGCACTCCATCATGGTGGGGAAGTCAAAGCAGCAAGAACCTGAAGCAGCTGGTCACCTTGCACCCACAGTCTAGAAACAGGTGAGTGCATAGTTGCTAGAGTTTGGCTCACTTTCTTCATTTATGCAATACAGAATACAAAAGAAGCAACAGTGCAGCACACAATGGCTGCATATTCCCACCTCAATTAATGCAATCAAGACAGTCCCCCACAGGCATGCCTGGAGTCCCATTTTCCCAAGAGATTCTGAATTATGTCAACTTGACTATACTAATCATCACAGTAACTAAATATATTGAAAAGTACTTATGTGTATCCCTAACCCATTTAGTACCATAGTGAATTCTCTTTTTTTATTCCTTTTTGGGGGGGAAGGGGAGGGGTTTTTGAGACAGGGTTCTCTTGTTCAAGGCTGGCCTTGAACTCACAGAGATCCACATGGCTCTGCCTCACGAGTGCTGGGATTAAAGGCGTGCCGACACTACCACATGGCTCATAGTGAATTCTTTACATAAGAATTCTACAATACCATGATTTTGTTTACAGAATGAACTCTGATATTGGGTTTCTGTAGGTAGATTTATCTTTTGCAATTTTGTGTCCTGGGTGTGATGTAGAGTGGACATCAACATCACATAAATGACAGCTAGTGAATTCATAGGAATACTAAATGCTAATATGTAACCTACTTTGAACTTACCTTTTCTGTTAATACTTTGCCTGACATACACAAGTATATTCTGATTCTGAATTATGACTTTCCCACAGACAAAAGATGTTTTAAAATATTGGAGAAAATCCAAAATGAATCTCAAGTTATATAAAACATATCAGAGCAGAGTTCTACTCCCTAGATGGGCTCAAGTGTAATCTAGCCACAAAACAACTCTGAGTGTTCAGCAGGTGTCTTTTCTAGAACTGGTTAAAAAAAAAAGGTGCATATAAAACTGTTTATCTTGTAATTTACTTGACAAATGACTTTCACAATACCTTATCACTGCAACAGCAAGAATCCTTGCCTGCAGCTTAATTTTCAGTTTCCAGTCATAATGCTAGTTGTCAAAATACTTTATCCTATACTCAATCAACAGCAGCTGTGAGAAGGGCCTACAGTGATGACATTCTTATGCAGTTTAAAAGTGATTAACAGATGAGACCACTGTTGTATTTAGTGAAGTTTGTACCTGAAAAAAGTAATAACTATAAAGTCACTCTGAGATGTTTCAGAACCTTTTTACTGTCAGCTTTATTTAAAAAATACAAATATTTTTAAATGTTGGATTTTAAGCATTATATAACAAAGAAATCTACATCAAATTAATAACTCAAAGATACAAACAGCATCCACTAATACTACACTAATACTACAGTATTTAGGATAAATTAAATTTTCATTGTATCAACACTTAAGAAAACAAGTTATTTCTAACATGCTATAATTAAAATTAAAACAAGTTTTCACCAACAAACTTAGTCTTTCTTAAAACAAACATAAAACTGATGGTGAATTGATGCAAACATTCCACAAAAAAAAAAACCACTTCTTGTGAATTCTAACACTTATCCAATATAACCTTATTTTTCCAAGGGACACTGCAGGCCCTGTGACTGCAGTCAGGCTTTCAAGGCTTACATTAGGCTACTGCGAACAAGCTCCTGGTTAGAGAATGGATTTGGGATGTAATAACATAAGGTAATTTGTCAACCTTCAGGAACAATGAAATGACCTTTTCCTTAATAGTTATATATTAGAACAGAAATGAGGAGCAAAGTATTTTGAAGTTTGCATGTATCATCTAGTTGAAACTTCTATCAAGGTCAAATCTGGAAAAAAAAAACTTGGACATGTCTTAGTCTTACAGAGTACATTTAGTACATACTTTTGCATTTTTTCAGGGTTGCTATTTAGACTGTAGGGATTTAAGAAACATTGCTTACTTTTAAAACAAGAGTAACTGCTTCTTTTATAATGAATATAGTTAAAATATTTGGCAGGTAAAAGCATCACATTTTCAAATACTCCTGAGAAAACAATAAGGACAAAAGCAGCTTTCTATGCTTTTTTAAGAGCTCTTTTTTCAGCCTGTCTACAGAGAATAACACAAAATGCCACAGTTAATGGGAAAACTAAGCGAGTACTTTCCTCTTACACCAAATGAGAAAAAAAAATTTAATGACCTATCAACTGCAATGGAAAATGTGGCTCAAAATTTAATGGAGCATAGCATCTTTCCATGAAAGATCAAGTTTGATTACGCACTTGAAAAGTACCCATAGTGACGTTATGAATGCATTTAGTTTGGGGAAAATAGTTTAACATCTTTCTCAGGAAAAAAAAAATAGTTTCAATTTTTTCATAACAAATAAAACAGTGGTTACGAAGTCCAGCGCCACCAAGCAACCTTCATTCTGTCCCATACTGCTGAGAATGAATCAAAAGCAGGACGCACATCCAGGATGGTGAACTGGTAGTCCTTGTTGACCTCGCCACCATCATAGTAATCAATCACATACCTAACTTCTGTGCCACAACGGTTGATGATCCAGTCATGCCTGTCGAAAGGCAACTCATACCTGGAATGAAAACACAATAGTGAATGCTAAGTGCTGGTCTGCATTGATCTGTCAGAAAGACAGACAGAAAAACAGTACATGTTCAGATGCCTGATCTCACATGCAAATGCCTAGCGGGGGATATGAGACTTGGGCAATAAGCCTATGGTGCATAGAGAATGTGGCATTGAAGAGCTATGATGAGTGTATGTCAGATCATCTGTCTATAAAGGAAAAAGTTTCATGGGAAAGAGACCCATGCCAGAAGGCTAGCTAGGAGGCTGGAGAAATCCAGGATGCTAAGAAACCCAATCACACAAAAGACAAGGGAAGAACGAGGCAAGATAAAAACCACAAGAAGAGTAAAAGGATAGTTCTAAGGATCCCACAAAAAAGCACAATTAAATCTTTGGAGAATGAAATAGGAAGATAGCCATTCCACCCTCATAATTCTGCCCATCTATGAGTAAACTCAATGAGATAAGGAAATGTAGGCTGGATATACTTTACAAGATGGAACCACTTTCTTACACTTTAATTTCAGTGGTGAGAATGTCAACAGCAGTTGTATACTGGCACTTACCCCATCCAGGAACGAATTCTTGCCCTTGGTGAATATTTTCTGGCTTTGCCTCCAAATCGGACCAATGATGGGCCACAAGGACACTCACTGAAAATGCCCAAATAAAAACAATCTATTAAAGATACTTTCTTTCCTTTGACAGAATGTTGTTACAGTTTTATAGTAACATCTTTTTTCCCTATATTTATTTGCTATACTACCACATTTACAGAGGACAGTAATTTTTAACAGAATTCAAGCAAATTGGTCCTATTTGTTGGAAACATTTCACTTTCCTTTTAGATTGTGTATGTCTCTCTCTAGGCATCTGCTTGGCTTTCCTGTGAAATTCGTGAGAAAGGGCCTTCTCATTTGAGAAAAGGGCACAGGCACACTCTCAGAAAAAAAACTGTTAATGTATTGTGCATATTCTTTCTCTTTTGCATAAAGCAGCTAGGATTTCTACAGGGAAACAACAGAAACTGCTATATACAATCAGCCCTTTGGGTGTATGGGCTCTACCTTCACAGATTCAACCAACTATGCACTAGAAACACTTGGGAAAACACTGTATCTGAGGACTGGGGATGTAGCTCAGTTGGTACAGTACTTGCCTACCATGCATAAAGCTCTGGGTTCAATGCTCAGTACCACATAAATCATATACTGTGATGTATATTTGTAATTTTAGCACTCAGGAGGTGAAGGTAAGGAGGATTACAAATTCAAGGTTATCCTTAGGTTACATAGAGGTCTCCCTGGGCCACACAAGACTGTCTCAAAAACAAACAAAAAACTGTGCATTTGCACTAAGCATATCTGATTTTTATTCCTTTTCATTGTTCCTTGAATAAAACAGTACAACTATTTACAATACATTTACATTATTTTAGTCATTTATAAGTGACCATCTAAAATATGTAGGAAGATGTACACATTATATGAAAATGCAATGAAATTATAATATAAGGGACTTTCAGTATACATAGCTTTGTTATCTTCAGATGCTCTTGAGCCAATCCAAGAATATTGTGGGAGTACTTCATTGTTTCATTTTAACCAATTAACAGACTTTTTGAAGCAAAAAAGAATGGGGGCTGACTTCCAGGAACCAGTTGTATGTACTGCTGAGCCTGTTTATTAAGTAAACTGATCACTGGCAGTGTCCTAATTAGAGCGTATGACTGAGTTCCCTTAAGGGTCTGTCCTCTACTGACACAAGAGTACAGAGGATATTCAAGATGCTGCACTTGAAAGACATAAACCTGATTCCCTGATGGGGACTGAAGGACTGGTCCATAAAGACAGGAGCCACTTATTTTGTGAGCTGCTCCCATTGGTAAGACAAGCTATATAATTCTACCATGTAAAGGAGAAAAGAATCTATATCCAGAGTACAACAAAGCCAGACTGTGTGGGCTTTCTAGTATCTCAAAAGGTTAACAGGTAAAGCAATAACTCAATGTATGTAACTTTTCTTTTGAAAACATTAGAGGTAACTTTTATGGTCTAGCTAATTTTGCCAGATATCTGCTAAATGACTAGAGGTAATTGAACTGACAAGCTGAAATTCCTTTAGCTTCTATTTCTTTGTTTTTAAAACCACACTGCAAGTAATGAGCAGGTGGCTTTAATTAGAGTACATTTTTAACCTAGGTTATGACAGCTACTTGCATCTGAGTTAGCCAGCCAGGTCTTTCCTCTACATCAGAGGTTACTTACCACCAGGAAAGTTTACGCAACTGGCATCCAGCTAGCAACACTCACGTAGAGTTCATACTGAAATGCTCAGTACAAATACCAAAAACAGACTACTATAAAAATAAAATAGCAAGGGGCTTTTCTCTAAAAAACTTATTAATTATGCTTTGAAAGGAATGTGAAATGTAAGCCAGATTATGACAGACCCTTGCTATGGAAGCTCCTTCAGCCAACAGCCTTTAAGATACCAGCTCACTTGGGTGTAGTCTCTTATACTATAAATGCAGCTGTAAAGCATGCACTGGCTCTCTTGCTGCTGGCTCTCACTTCCGGCTGCTAGAGTCTGTTCCTGTTTCCCGTTCCTGCACAGGACTATGACCAAGGACTATGATCTGGGAGTCTCCCCTAAATAAATAACCCTTTATTATAGGTAATTCTGAACTAGTGTGGGATTATTTTGTATCTTCCCCATCGCTTCACTTCTGGAGGTGATGTGATGGTCTCAAACCAGCAGTGTCACATCATTCCATGAACATCAAGCCTATGACCCATTCTTGACTGGGTCATACCCCGAACTAAGTCTAGATTGCAGAGTTGCAATAAAACTTCCAGGTGATGTGGAGAACCACTACTCTTTCAATTGACCTATTCTCTGAGTAAAGGGGCCCATGTGAAGACAGATCTTTAAAGTCAGTCCTTACAAGGATTCCAAATAGTGCTGAAGGAACAAAAAAAGTTCTTTCCTATATCCCTTGGATCACAAAGCAATTCAGTCTCATTTCTGATGTGCTCTGTTCTGCTTTCAATGACTACCATACTTCTTTCACTGAGAGATGAGACTCCACCTGCCCCTTCAATCTGGTCAAGCTTGAGATACTTGAGTCTTTCTAGCTATGTCAGAAAAGGAGACTTGGCTTCTGTCTGGTACCACTGGAACCCAGCCACTGTGATGTAAGGCAGCTGAGACAGTCACATTTAGTTAGAGACTCTGAGCAGGTACCCCTTTGCTAGATGGGGGTTCATGGGTCATGCCTTCAGGAAACTCTAGCCCACAGCTCTGCAGCAGCCATTTCTGATCATGGCCTGATCATCTGAGGCCTAAGTCAGCATGGCTCAGAACTGATCTATCTTTGCTTCAAATTCTCTATAAACTTAATGCTCAGAGAGTAAGAAAGTGTGGTCTACCCTATAAGAATGATCACTGTTACACAAATGAATAACAAATTATTTAAATGGTAACACTATAGGAAGGTTGATATGCAGTAAACAAAAAAGAAGCAGTAATTTTTTTTAGATAACATACTTACTGAGCATGAAGGGCTTCCCACTTCAAAATCTCCTTCCAAGCCTGCTCATTATTCTGATTGTGAATTCTAATGATATTATACATATCTTTCTGACTAATATCATCATCCTTCCACTTCCACCTAAGAGAGAATGTGCCAAAATTTATCAAATATCATTGATAAAGCCAAAATAATTACTTCATGTATTCATAAAATGGTTTATACGTTTTATACATTGAAATCAAAGATTAATGGTTCATCTTCACCTTATTTCATGGAATTCTTCAAGCATACTAGTTCACCAAAGCATTATTCATTTAGTACCATTGATAAATGATTTACCAACTTTTTCCTGGCACTTTATATAACAGAGTTTCTTTTTATATTTCTAAAAATATGATTGTTGTGATGTGAGTAGAACAGATTGTCCAGCTCGGGTGCCTAAGTATAACAAAAGGCTGCAGTCCTTTCCATAAGCAAGCAGGGACTCCTGAATCTTTGCTTGGGCTACAACATTAGGCTTTACCTGATTTTCAACCTGAACTTAAATATCAGTTATTTCTGGATTTCAAGCTTCCCAATTTTCAGACCAGAACTTCTAGCATCAGCTCCCCTGGTTCTCAGGGTGTGTGACTGATTAACTACATCACTGGCTTTCCCAGGTCTCCCACTACCTGATGGCAGATCTTGGGACTTGTTGCTGGCGTCCATGATAATGAGAACCGATTCCTTATAACAAATGTCTTCCTGACCACTTTACCCCTACTCCACCACCCCTTTGCCCTGTTACTTCTGTTTTTCTAAAAAAACCTTGACCTTGAATACTAACTTTGTACTTATATTCTGATAACTCTGAAGATTCTATTATAAACTGATTAACTCACTAAATACTACTACATCTGAGATAAGTGTGGTAAGCAAATTATCTTCTAAGTAATATTCTCACTTACCCTTTCCGTAGCATGGCATTCCAAAACATCTGTTCAGAAGGGTAAACCCACTTTTTCTCAGAGTCTGCTCTTGGAATAGATGACTCCTCTCTTGAGGTAGACAAAGCAAATGGCTGACCTGGGGATGGGGTCTGATTAGGTGGTGGCATCTAAAGAAAATCAGTATTGTGTTTAAAGGTCAGCATTATGATATAAACCAAAAAATAGTCAGTACACCCTGACTTTCACCTTAAGTGAAAGTTATTCACCATATAAGAAGTACAAATTCCCATTAAACCAGCAACATCAGACTTTCAACCTCTGACATTTTTGGTCATACTACTTTTTTGTTGTTGTTGTTGTGATGAAATAACCAGCAAGAAGAAATTTAAGAAAGATTTATTCTAGCTCATAGTTTGAGGAGACACAATTGACCATGGTAGAGAATGCAGGGGTACATAAAATGCCTGTGGAAGAGATAAGTGAAGATTACCAGGTTTGAAGGATCTAGGTTCTCCTTATTCTTAGCTGCAGCACCAGTAACAGGGCATTCCACGTACTCATAGGCCCGATCTTGGTGGGCAGGCACAGAGTGTGCTTTGCTCTCACCAGTTGGATCAAATGTTACTACAGTCATGGGACAGCCTGAAATAATCAAATATTAAAAAACAGTTACTGTTAAGATAACATTCCAACAGTAGAAGGAGGTACTCTTAGTTAAGACATTAAAGAGCTAAAATTGTGACCAACGCAGTTGAAAAACTAAGTTTCTTCTACTTAAAGATGCCAAGAACTAAGCCAGTTAACTTTCTAAAGATGACAAGATGCTACAAATGTACTTTCCCTTTAAGAGAAAAATATATACATTCTTCAATTCTGTCATGCCCCCAGCAAAAAAATAAACTAAAATCATTCTGCAGATTCAACAGTGGGTGCTACCCATTATATTATTAGCAATGTCCTACAAAGTTCCTACTTGGACCAGCAGCTGGGAGCTGACAGAGGAACCTAAGTGAGGGCTGGCCATACTTCATTGGGTCTCTCTGACTTTCAGCCATTAGTTCCAGACAAGTCAATGGGGTAGCAGCCACTATGTAAGCATCTATTGTTGATACACCCTCTCAAATATTGGGCACATGAGCAGAAAATGAGCAGATTTTACAAAGGCTAAAAGAAAAATGTACTGCTCTGCTCATGTTTGTTCAAAGACTCAAGTAAGCCACAGAAAATGCCTACTCATCTGAGGTCTAGTCCTTGTCAGCAGATATAAAAGCTCATCAAGAAAGGCAGACTTGTAAGGAAATATACCATGAGAGACTCATGCTTCTGAGTCTTATAAACAGAGGGGCACAAGTAGCAGTCAGTGCCCAAGCACTCCTAGGGTGCTGATCCAGGCAGGGTGTGGGGACCGAGAAGCTTGTTTAAACATCAGGTGAATAGGAAGGTACTTAAAGATCTGTGTCCCAGAATAATGGCTGCTTCTGTCATGGAATCCTCCCTTGTTCCAGGCACCAGTAGGAAATGCTGAATGCTAGATGTCATACATAGAAAAGACAAGTTTCTTTCCTTCCTTAGCCTCTCCTCCCAGGCCTTCATTTTCCAAGACCCCAAGCAGTTGTTCACTTTAGGGGTGAAAACACAACTGCAATACCTCTCTCTATATCATGAAAACACTAATCTTCCCAGAGCATTGATCCCAGGTGGATATTAGAAGGAAAACAGTGCTACACTTTCCACATTATATAACCTAGAGGCCCGTTAGTCTCCTACAAAGACTCACATTCTTTACTAATGGAAATAAAGCAGGATTACAACTCTCTGTGGCAGATAAAATCATAAAGAGGACTACTAGAGAACAGAAGCTCAGAGCAAAGGCACACTTGCTTTGTTTGCTTTCTCTCAGTTTCTAGAAGAAATACTGGAAGAGCATGGGACCTGTCCTTGTCCAAGGTCACAATATTTTCACCAACTTCAGCACTTACTAGCTACATGACTTGGAGTACATAAGTTAGTTTCTCTGAGCTTTAGTTTCCTTGACTATAAAACAAACAGAAAATCAACCCCCCATACAGGTTTATAAAGGTGAGAATGCAAGCCCTATCATGCAAAGGATTTTTGTCTACAATCTGCATTGCTATTTCTCTCTCAGTCAAGAAACAAAACCCAGCACTGCTTGTGAGAGAGCAAGTGCTGACCTCCTGGAGTAGGCTGGCTAACCCAGAGAAAGAATGAAGGCACGGGACCTGTGAGCATGCAGGAAACATGAATATACAATAAGCATACGACCGCCTTAATCTGAACTATCAAAAGCAGACATGCACTAATTAAAGAATTTTTTATGCTTCCAACCTTGCACTGACATAATGGTCTATAAATTCACTTGGTGAAGGCTTATTTTGACCTAGATGAAGACTACAGCTGATATGGGAGTAGTTTATTGAAACAGAGTTAGACTGTGGTTTCTCAGCTCTGGCTTTCTTATTATTTAGGAACCAAAGATTCCATCCATGTCTGAGGCTGTAGGATGTTTAGCAGCATCTTTGGTCCCACCCCACTATATGTCTCAGTTGTGACAACCCAAAATATTTATTAAATGTCCCCTTGAATGATGGCTCTCCTCATCCATGACTAAGAACCCCTGATGTAGGCACAGGAAAACTTTGAAGAGGCTGTTTTATCAAACAGCTGCTAGGTTTCCGTGCATGATCTCAGACAACCATCACCAGAATCCTGTCAAAATTATTATATTACACTTACAGATGACAGACTAAGACATATGGAAGTTGTTTATCATAATGGCTAAAGAGCAGCAAAATTAGGACCAGTCCCAGGGTGCCTTACTCCCGGGCTTACAAACCTCACCCGCAAACTATAAGCCTCTCCCTTTAGAACCATTATCTCTCTTTCAAATTTCTAGCCAACAAGCTAACTACCTTTCCTCCGTGCTTCATGCATGGGGCATCCTGAAGGCGGTGAAGGTGGTTGATGATCTGAACCGTTTGAGGTGTTCACTGTAGCAGGAGTAGATGCGGAGGAACCCATGGCTGGAAGCACAGGGATGACTCCCGATCTCAAATTTCCAACTGCCAAAGCAATAAGTCCGATTTCAACGCAGAGTCAACGCAGAGGCTTAGCAACCAGACTATCAATCAGCCCCTTGTTATTCTGACACTGGCTGATCCTCATTCTTCTTCCCCATCCCACGGGAAAGTACACTTGCTTGGGGGCAGTTTTAAAATACTGCCGCCTTTGGGGAAGTACCTTGAAACCTATGCCACCATCTGGTGACACTTCTTTGAGACTGGAAACACGTAAGGTGAAACCGTGTCGTATAGACGTGTTTAGACCTGGTGGTGGGGTTCCGGGCGGGGTGGTGACACGGGCCCGGGAGACGAAGCATACGGAACCGGACTCGAACCCCTGTGCTCGCCCCCCCCCCCCGGCCTCAGAGAAGACAGGGAGGTTCAAAAACAGGGGAGCATCACCAAAATGGGAGGCCAAGAAGCACGGAAGAAGGGCAGGGCGCCACCGATCTTGTCCACCAGTCTATGCGCGTCCCACCCGAACCAGTCCGCGGTCCCCAAAGCCCACCGCACGCCCTTCAGTACCTCAGTCTCCCCTCGGACTGGCCAAGCCGGACACTCACGGCAGCGACTAACCGCCGCCGCCGCCTCCTCCGCTTTACCTCAAAGCGGGTCACCGCTAATGCCCCGGTCACAGCCGGCGTTCTCCAGCGGCCTTAACTTCCTTTTCCGAAGGCGGGACTTCCGGAAGCACGGGGGCAGGCCGCAGACTGAGAAGCCCTGTCAGTCAGGGAGGATGGGTCCCACCCCTTCTGGTTCCAGGCCTGTAGCCATCCGCGCCTTCTCTCTGACCCCGCCTCTATGATCTGGGCGGTGTTTTCAACTCTGCAGGCGGCTAAGCCGCATTGTGAGCCAGAGAGAGCTACTCTGTTCACTGTGAGTGTGTGCTTTAGGGAGCAGAGGGGGCGCTCTGGGGTTGTCAAATTGCTGGGGGTTTGTTTTGCTTTGTTTTTTTCACTGTCATCTCTTTAGGTTCTTGAAAGTTCAGTTTGTATTTTTTTAATAGACACGTAGTATTTGTGCGGATTTACGGAATAAAATACTAGAATTCAGTACGTGCACTTAAACTTTCTTTGCCTAGTCCTTTCAGGACTCCAGCAGCTGTTGTGAGTGTACTCCATGTAATCAAGGAATTACAGTTTTCATATAAGTATTATATTTCATATAAAGTAAAATATGGTTTCATATCATTTGTGTATGGTAACCAGCAGATGGGGGATAGTTATTGCACCTGTTACATTTTTGTTAACTTGACACAAGCTAAAGTCATTGCCTCCATCAGATTGGCCTGTGGGCAAGCCTGTGTTGGGGCATTTTCTTGGTTAATGGTTGATGTGGGAGGACCTACCTAGCCGGTACTGTAGATTTGTATGAAACTGCTGAGCAAACCAGTAATCAGAGAATCTCCATGGCCTCCAAGGCTTTTGATTCAGTGAGTAAGCAGTGAACCTCCATAGCCTTCAGGGCTTTTGATTCAGTTCCTCAGAGCCTTCAGGTTCCTACCTTGAGTTCCTGCCCTGACTTCCCTTCAAATACCTTTCTTCCATAACTTGCTTTTTTTATGGTGTTTATCACAGCAATAGAAAAGCAAACCAAGACAGTTACCAAAAAATTGATAACCTATTATAATCATAGATTCCAAGAGAGGAAATACACACTAAGCCATGGCAGGGGAGAGTTCCATATGTAAATTTCAGGACTGATCACAAGGCAAGTGGACAGAAAGCCTCTGTGCAACAGAGCTTCTATTTTGGTTTCTGGGAAAAGCATGGATGAGATGGTGTCAACAGGTTTTGGATTGGCTAATCTGGATATTTTCAGCCTGCCCTGGAGCTGTCTTAGGTAGTCTAATATCTCACCATGGAATGCAGGGACAGGTGTATAGTGTTCCAGAGTATGACCATTTAATAATAAAGAGTGTTTGGATAGTAGGCTTAATTAACCAAGTTGCTCAGGAATGGGAACTGTCTGTCTTCTAAACAAGGCCTTGAAACTGTATCAAAATAACATTTAAAAATATATTGCTGGGCAGTGACAGCACACATCTTTAATCCCAGCACTCAGGAGTCAGAGGCAGGGAATTTCTATGAGTTCAAGGCCAGCCAGATCCTCAGAGCGAGTTTCGGGACAGCCAGGATACACAGAGAAACCCTGCCTTGAAAAACAAAAAAATATTACAGCAGCCTACAGTTTATTTCCCTGGGGGAATTTTCCATTAACAATCACAAATCAATGTAAAAATATGCCGATACCTATATTTCAATATAACTATATTCTTGTATAGTTCCTTGAATTTTGTTTTAAGAGTATTAAAAATATTCTTAAAGGACAGTGTTGAGTGCCTCCCCACAATCCTGTGGACCTTCTACACAATTCTATATTTCCCTGAAAGTTCTCTGTGCCTCACACATTTTTGTCTGCCCCAAAGTGCCCTGTTTTATCCCATAAGGAGTGCTATATCTTTCACAGTTCCATGTGGGTCCCCACAATTCACTGTTTGTCACAATTCCCTTGCTCACCCAAAGCTTTTCTATTTTATAATTCCTTTCCTTCATTACTTTCACAATTATCTCCTCTGTCTCTTAATTCTTCATGCACTGACAGTTCTTCATTCTATTACAATTCTGCGTGCTCTTTTATAATTCCCCAGTGTCTCCCGTTATTTCCCGTTCTCTTTAGTAATGCTGCACTCCCATAATACTGTATCCATTTCCACAACTACCTACCTTCATTGTTCTTCCTTAACAGATCCTTCTCATTGCTATGTTCATTCTCTATTCCTCCTCGGTTTCTCAAGGCTCTCACCATTTTTTATCTCTTGCATTTCCCTACCATGACCACAATTCTGGCTTTCCCATAATTCTCTGTGCCTCTTAAAGTTCTTTTTCTGTCTTTAAACAACTATTTATTTTAGTTATATGTATCTGTGTCTTTGTGTGGTCATGTACATATGAATGCAGCTGCCTGTGGAGGCCAGAAGAGGTTGTTGATCCCTGGGAGCTTGTATTACTGGCAGATGTGAACTACCCTGATGTGAGTGCTAGGAAGGAACAGAACTTGGATCATCTGCAAGACCTTGAGTGCTCTTACCTGCTGTCATTTCCCCAGCCCTTCTGGCAATTCTTTTTCTCCTACAATGTCCCATTCTCTCTGATAGTTCTCTGTTCTTTCACTCAGTACTCCTCACTATTTTCTCTCTTTCGATTCTTTTTCTCACAGTTCTCTGCTTCTTACATAATCTTAATTTATTTTTTTCTCATAACTCCCTGTCTTTTGGGTGTTTTTAAAACATATTTTTAAGGGGCTGGAGAGATGGCTCAGTGGTTAAGAGCACTGCCTGCTCTTCCAAAGGTCCTGAGTTAGGTTCCCAGCAACCACATGGTGGCTCACAACCATCAGTAATGAGATCTGGTGCCCTCTTCTGGCCTGCAGGCATATATGCAGGCAGAATACTGTATACATAAATAAATCTTTTTAAAAATATTTTTAATTAAAATAAAACTGCATCACTTTCACCCTTCCCTTTCCTTCTTCCAAGCCCTTCCAGTTAACTTTCTTCCAATTCCTCTGATGCCCCCCACTCTCAAATTGCTAGCTTCTTTTCTTTATCATTGTTATGTACATATGCATACATGCATGTATGCAATATATGTGTGTATATGCACAAACATATAAATATAGCCCACATCTATATTTATTGTATATGATTTCAGGGAAAACCACTTTGAAGTAAATAACCAGTAAGGGACCTCATCCCTGAGAGAGGCTAATTCTCCCTCACCTGCAATCATTAGTTGCCTATGTTTTTTTGTCTAAGGTTGGACCCCCATAAAACTGCCCCTTTCCATGTTAATGTGTCTATTGATATTGTCATTGTTTGGGCCTTGTTTATGCAGCCATTTCAAGAAGAGACTGTTCACAATAGACTTTCTGGTATTCTGGATCTTAAATTTTTTATGCCCCCTCTTTAGTGATATTCCCTGAGCTATAGATGCAGAAACTGTGTTGTAGTGGAGCTTGGCTCCACTATTTGATGTGGGATAATGGTCTGTGTTCTGTCAATTATAATTTAAATAAACGCTGATTGGCCAGTAGCCAGGCAGGAAATATAATCGTGACAACCAGACAGGAAATAAACATGGGTCAATGAGGACAGGAGAATTCTGGGAAGAAGGAAGCCCATTCCTCTGCAGTCCTGACCCAACCACAGAAGAAGCAAAATGTGACTGCCTCACTGAAAAAGGTACCAAGCCATGTGGCTAACATAGGCAAGAATAATGGTTAATATAAGTTATAAGAGTTAATAAGAAGCCAATGGGACAATCAGTTTACAACTAATGTAGACCTCTGTGTGATTTCTTTGAGATTTAATGATTATAGGAACTGGGCAGGACAGAAACCCTGAGAACAAATGGTGCCCAATGTGTGGACAATTGCATCCACATAAAGCCTGACAGAGCTTGGGAAGTAATTCTAGACAAAAAAGAATAGAGTTAAGCACAGCTTATTAATAGCAGCATTTTCTCAGGTAGGCTCTGTTTGCTAGAGACAAATGTGTCTCATTTAAGAGAGGCTTCCTAACTCACCTTTAGCTGTAAAACCTTGTAGCTCTTTTAAGAGGTCCTGCCATGAAACACTTAAATGGTATTGATGAAAAGCTGACTGCATGCCTTTTGGGTTTTAGCTGTAGGAGGAAAAAAAACTGTACCATTTTAAAATGCCGACTTTCTGGGCCATCCTGCCCATGCAAGTTCTGACTCTTTCAGTCAGGAGGTCCAGCTACAGAGCTTTTGAGTTTGGTTTGTGAGCACGTTGTTGCAGCTTGCTCTCTGGCAGGGACCTTGAAATGCCATAGAGTTGTGGCAACAAACATGGCTCTGGCTGGTACCTCAGCCATGAGGCTGGAATCTCAGAAAGCTAAGGAATGGGCTGGATCCAGCCATCAAAGCCACGGCTTTAATTCTCTCCATATTCCTTAGCAAATTAAAGACTCATACAGTCAGAAAAGAGAGATATACAGTAAAGAGAGAGTGAAAGATGAAAAAAAACTCTAAATGTTTTACAGTGTGTTAAAAATATATGCAGGCTAAAGGTTAAAGTCCTTAAAATAAAAAAGAAAGAGAGTAGTTGAGTGTGGTGGTACACACCTTTAATTCCAACACTTGGGAGGCAGAAGTAGACAGACCTCTGTGAGTTCAAGGTGTGGTGGCATACACCTTTACTTCCATGCTTGGGAGGCAGAGGCAGACAGACCTCTGTGAGTTCAAGGTGTCGTGGCACGTGCCTTTAATCCCAGCACTTGGAAGGCAGAGGCAGGTGGATCTCTGTGAGTTCAAGGACAGCCTGGTCTTCAGAGGGAGTTCCAGGACAGCCAAAGATATACAGAGAACCTGTCTGAAAAAGCCAAAAATTAAAAGTAAAAATAAAATAAATAGAGGTTAAAATAAAGCCATGTAAAGATGAAAAATACAAAGAGAGTCTGGATACTGTATGTTATTATGTTCTCTTTGAATTGTATGGATGCTGTGGAAGGAACAACAGCTGTTAAAAGATATTTGTTTATAAATGCTACTGAATTAATCCAAGATAGATATTTTGAAAATACCTTGACTTCAAAATTGAAGTCAAAAGGTATGTTACTTTGGAGAAGAAGTTTTGCTTTTGTTTCCACAGAAAATGAGAGGCTATGGATTTATTCTGAGTTAAGAAAAATCAGGTTTGATCAAGGAAGACCACCTGAGGAATCTCCAGTAGGAACAGATGGTCTAGATGTCTGAGTTCTACATCCAGAACAGATTCAAGACTGCTGTCTGAGATGATCAAGCCTCACAAGTTACACCAGTCAGGACTTGATCATAATTCTAAATTTTCTTTAGGTCCCAATAAGATTATCAGCACCCCTAACCAGCAGGAAAAAGCCTGGAAAATTACGCTCACATTTCCAAAAAATGGACTATGGATATTTTTCTTTGTTTAGAATGTTGTTTACAAATTGTTATGGCTTATGGTCAGGAGAAAAGCTAAACGAAGGATATTAGATTCAGAGTTCTTGTTTTTTTTTAAAAAAAAAGAGGGGGAAAGTAATATGGAATGGTGGTCTGTGTTCTGTCAATTATATTTTAAATAAACACTGATTGGCCAGTAACCAGGCAGGAATTATAGGCGGGACAACCAGACAGGAAGTAGAGATGGATCAATGAGGACAGGAGAATTCTGGGAAGAAGGAAGCCCATTCCTCTGCAGTCCTGACCCAGCCACAACAGAAGCAAAATGTGACTGCCTTGCTGAAAAAGGTACCAAGCCACATGGCTATCACAGATAAGAAAAATGGGCTAATATAAGTTGTAAGAGTTAATAAGCAGTCTGAGATAATGAGCCAATCAGTTTATTACTAATGTAGACCTCTGTGTGATTTCTTTGGGACTTTAACGACTGCGAGAACTGGGCAGGACAGAAACCTCAGACAACACCTATTTATCTTTGCATTTTGTTCAGTTGTAATATTCTGTGATAGTCTCCATTGAGAATGCCTCCCTGATAAAAGGTACCAAGCCATGTGGCTAACATAGACAAGAATAATGGGTTAATGTATGATGTAAGAGTTAGTTAATAAGAAAGCCTGAGCTAATGGGCCAACCAGTTTATAATTAATGTAGGTTTCTGTGTGTTTCTTTGGAACTGAATGGCTGCAGGATTGTGAGGGACAGAAACTTCTGTCAACAAATGGCACCAACATAGACAGCTAAATCCACTTAAAACCTGAGAAAGCTTGGAAAGTAATTCTAGACACAGAAAACTAGAATTAAGCATGGCTTCTTGGTAGCAGCATTTTCTCGGGTGGGCTCTGTTTGCTAGAGGCTAGCATGTCTCATTTAAAAGAGATTTTGTGACTTGGCTTTAGCTGCAAAAACCTTGCAGCTCTTTTAGGAGGTCCCACCATGAAACATTTAAATGGTGTTGATGAATAGCTGACTGCATGCTTTTTGGTAGTGGCAGGGACCTTGAAACTCCATAGAGTTCTGGCAATAACATGGCTCATGCCAGTACCTCCGCCATGAGGCTAGACTCTCAGAAAGCTAAGGAATGGGCTGGATCCAGCTATAAAAGCCATGGCCTTAATCCTAGCCATAGGATTAAAGAAAGAGATACATTAAGACAGATTCACTGAAAAAAAAAAACTCTAAATGGTTTAGAGCGTGTTTAAAAATATATGTAGGCTTGGGGAAGAAAAGAAAAAGAATAAAGTCCTTAAAATAAAAAAAGAGAGAGTGGTTGGGTGTGGTGGCACACACCTTTAATCCCAATACTTGGGAGGCAGAGGCAGGCGGATCTCTGTGAGTTCAAGATATGGTGTGACACACCTTTAATCTCAACACTTGGGATGCAGAGGCAGACAGATCTCTCTGAGTTCAAGGACAACCTGGTCTACAGAGTGAGTTCCAGGACAGACAAAGATACACAGAGAAGCCTAGCCTCAAAAAAACCAAAAAATAAAAATAAAAATTAAAGAAACAAATTTTAAAATAAAGCCACGTAAAGATGAAAAATACACAGAGAGTCTGGATACTATTTGTTATTGTGTTGTCTTTAAATGGTTTGATGGCTAAGGAAGGAACAATAGCTGCTAAAGGACATTTGATTACAAATGCTGCTGGATTAATACAACATATATATTTTAAAAATACTTTGACCTCAATATTTAAGTCAAAAGATATGTTACTTTGTATAAGAGGTTTTGTTTTTGTTTCCGCAGGAAATGAGAAGCTGTGGCTTCATTCTGGGTTAAGAAAAATCAGGTTTGATCAAGGAAGACCCCCAAAGAATCTCTGATAGGAGTGGGTGGTCCAGATGATCCAACATTTCAGAGCACCTCGTTGCATTTTCCTCTGAGTTCTACATCCAGAACAGTTTCAAGACCGCTGGCTGAGATGATCAAGCCTCACAAAATACTCCAGTCAGGACTTGATCATAATTCTAAATCTTCTTAAGGTCTCCATAAGATTTTCAGTGCCCCTAATCAGCAGGAAGTAGCCTGGAAAACTACGCCCACATTCCCCAAAATGGATTAAAGATATTTATCTTTGTTTAGAGTGTTGTTTACAAGTTGTTATGGATAATGGTCTAAAAAAAAGCTGAACAAAGGAGATTAGATTCAGAGTTTTTGTTTCGGAAGAAAGAGGGGAATTGCTATGGAACAATGTATATCTTGCTATATTAGTAATTGTTGTGGTTCATAGGTATTGCAGTTGGGTAGAATGGTTTAGTTGCTTCCCTGTCTTGGCAGCTTGCATAGTACTTGTTGGTTCCGAGGAAGCCACACAGCAGGAAGAAGGCTTTAAAGTTAAATCCAGCTCAAATTATCTGAGTCCTGTGTCTTAAATGTGTGGTGTTTTCAGCAATAAGGCCCCACTCTTAACCCCCAAGAAGCAAACAAAAGCTATATTGTCATCCATATTGTTTTTACAAGTCCCTTGGACTACCGAGACCAACTCTTTGAAAGATTTCTTGTTTCTGTTTCTTAGTCTTTGGTTCTTGTGAGGAACATTGTCAGTCTAAGTGGCATAACTTCCTCTAGAGCACTAATTCTTGACCTTCCTAATCCTTTGACCCTTTAATACAGTTCTTCATGTTATGGTGACCCTTCAATCATAAAATTATTCTCATTGCTATTTCATAACTGTAATTTTGTTCTGTCATGAATCATAATATCAATATCTGATATGTGACCCCTGTAGACTTGCAATCCATAGACCAAGAACCATTGTTCTGAGGTGTGTATATAAAATCCAGCCCACCAAATCTTTTTTTGAAGTTTGTGTGTAAATGGTTTCAGGTGTAACCATGTTATATTGGATAATATGTACTATATTTTTACATAACATTATTTATATCTTTTTAAAATTTCCCATATGTTCTACAAGTCTTTCTCCTTTCATTTTACACTGTCAGTTTCCCATTTTCAGAAGAAATTTATCTTTTTTCCAGGTCCCTAGTCCCTTCCTAAATTTCACATTCCTACTTGAAATTCTTTGTTGTATCCCAATAATCCATTCTGTTCCACCAGTCTCTCTTCTCTTACTTCCTGCCTTCTCTCATACTGCTCCTCACCACTATTTCCTGTTAGCACCCACAGTTCTGACTTTTCTTTCATAATTTATTGCAAGACTATCACCTTCCCTGGTCCTGAACTTCCAGAGTTTTCCAAGATTAGAGGCAGTAGGAGGCCTCAAACAGGATTGTGGCCAGAGAACAGAGAAATGGTATGGCCTGGGTATGAGGACATGAAAAAGAAAGTTATGTCTATGAGGAGGCACACATAAAGAGGAGCATGCCCTAGTTATAATTAATCTTGACAAAGAAAATTCTACTTTTCCATTTAAGTGTAATTTTCTTACCTACATGTGGGTTTACTGAAGTTAGAATATATATCTTTATTAAGCTTCTTAATCCTGTCAATTATATTTAAAATATGTCCCACCAGGGAGTGATAGTTTACACTCTATGATCAGTCTCCTATGAGATAG
Organism: Ondatra zibethicus; assembly: GCA_004026605.1. Taxonomy (NCBI): domain Eukaryota; kingdom Metazoa; phylum Chordata; class Mammalia; order Rodentia; family Cricetidae; genus Ondatra; species Ondatra zibethicus. The sequence goes on along the minus strand of PVIU01006950.1, from coordinate 6,236 downwards.
GAGCTTACACTTAAAATGATCACATCTTTCATCACAAATGCGTTGCTATGAAACATGTCATCCCAAGCAAGGGCTTAGTGATACAGGAGACTTTTACCTAGTACAAGCTTCCTGTCTAAATGTGGACCAGTAACTAAGTCTATTATCTGGAAGTTTAGAATCAGTAAATCCTCAACAATATCCCTAATTCAATGATAATCATGGAGAACATATAACATATCAGGTACTATAAAAATTGCTAGGAATATAAAAATGCTGAGCAAAGGCTTTGTTCTTCAGGAATTTATATTTAAGTAACTTATAGGTCAACTAACTAACAATAAAATACATCTAAACAAATATAATTTCAAATCATGCATTTGATTTGAAATATTATTTGACAGAGACTGAGGGGGGAGACACCACTATTGAAAATTTGATCTATGTAGAGGAGATTTCTATCTGTTTGGAGCTATTTCAAATTCAGAATATAAGGCCCTACCACAGATTTGTTGAGTTCATGTGTGCCTTACAAGTGGATACTAATCAATGCTAATGTTGAACTCAGGTCCATTCTAAAAACTGAAGGCTGTTTTCTGATAAACGACAAGGAAAGGCCCAACTTCTACATGTATGAGGATTATAATAAGCAAAGTTCTCCTTCTCATTGAGGTAGATCTTGTCAGTTGAAAGTTGTTTTTGATGCTCCTATATTGGGGCATTTGGCTATATTTGGAGACATTTTCAATGGTGATACTGGTGACAGAGGTCGTTAGTAGCATCAAGTGGTAAGAAACCAGGGATACTGTTGAATACCCCAAAGCACGCAGAAAAGCTCCTGTAATAGATAAGTATCTGGGTTCATGTGTTTATTAGCCACAACCATGCTATTTTGAAAAGTTCCTCCAGTTTTATTAAAATGATGTCAGTTTCTTGAAACCACAGTAATTATCATCCCAGAACCTACAAACTTGCTATAGCTTATTTTCCTAGATTCCTGATTCTTGGAAAGGACCCCTGGTGTGGTGAGAGCTAGCCTTTAATCCCAGCATACAGGAGGCAGAAGTATGTGGATCTCAGCCAGTTCAAGGCCAGTCTGGTGTGGTTTATATAGTGAGTTCCAAACAAGCCATTGCTGCATAGTGAGAACCTCATCTCAAAGAACAAAGATGTTTATGGATTACCTAACATTCTTTGACTATTTGCTGGTTACTCCTAGCAATGGCCAACTACGGACCAAAAAAAAGAAACTCAGCCTCTTCCCTTCCTGCCCCTCCTTTCTGTCCTATAACTGGCCCAGCTGATAAGCAGATGGTGAGCTAATTCTTACAGAGACTCCTCCATACAGACACTCCACTAAAAAAAGGGCTTTCACTGTACCCTTGTCTGTCCAATGTCAACAGTGTCAGTGTGGAGAAACACTAGATTCAGAAATCCCTGGACCCAAACTGACAGCTGAAGTATAGACCTACACAGTTTGGAGAAATAGAGACAGAGAAAAACACTAGGTAACTATATTGGGGTAATTTAACTTATTTCTATTACAACAGTCATCATGAAACTGAAATGGGCAAAAAATGGTATGTAGGTTAGTAATAAGATTATTAATATTGATGTCATTATGATGAAGTTGCTGACTCATTTGTTGCTGCACATGAGCTTTTTATGGGTGACAGCATTTAATATGAGTGGGAAAACATTGTAAAAGGACTGGTAAATGTGGATGTAGTAAGCATTGCTTCGGAGAGAACCTCATAGAGCCACTAAAGCTCCCCTTGCTCCAAGTGGAAAATAGTAGTAGAGTTTTGCCTAGAGGAGTGGCGATCCAATCTTTTTGTCACTGAGGATATGCTTAGTGATGGATCAGGTTTGCCAGTGCTTACTGATGATCAAGAGAAGGGGGACAGCCTTAATGCTGTGAATTTCCAGTGGCTACCTCATAGTAAGCTCACTTATTCTTTTGACAAGAACCATCATGGTATACTACAGTTGCCAGAAATTATAATCTTCTTGAAAAGTTGAGAGAGCTAAGAGTGGAATAACGTGAAAGGAGCAAAATAATTGACTGCTAATTTTGAGAACTGAATAGATTTATATGCGAGGTGAGAACAGGTTTGAGTAGTCCGTGAAAGTTGTAACAATAGTCGTTGCTGAGAAATACTAAGAGCAGCTCAGAATATCCTTTGGAACTCAAAAGGATGCAGTTGGTTGCAGATAAGGACATGTAACTCATTAGATATGGTTGGATGCTAAAGCCACAAGAATGGATGGTACCATCCTTCAAGGCTTTTGGTCTTCTTTGTTTTCATTCCATATTCGAAAGAACCTTGTGACTTTAGTTTGGTTTCCCTATTAGGAATAAAACTGCATCACTAGCCAACCTAAATATATGCTTTTTTCTCTGGTGGTTTTACCTCTTATTATAAGCACTGTGAATTAATAAATTGGAGAGAAGAGAAGTTAAAGTGGAAGGAAAATCGAGAAGGTGAGGTAGAATTTGCTATAGAGGAAAGAGGAGAAGGCACTCCAGCGGTTTGGAGTCACTCTAAAGCAGGATCGAAGGATTAAAGCCACAGAAGACAAGATGACAAGCCATTCTCTACCACTACCACATGAAATGTGGTTTCCCAAGAAATGAACTTTGGGAGATATTGAAATTCATATTTTAAGTCGCAAATCTTCATAGGCACAGATGTTTGTGATATTATTCTATTGTGTAGATTCTCTGCAGTAAAAGAGAAAGATATACAATATTTAAGTAAAAAGTTATTGGTACAAGTATTTGGAAAATAGAATCAAAATATAAAATGGCCCCTCTTTCTCTGTCTGTTCCCCTTTTCTCCCTTCCCCCATATACACACACATACTGTAGCAATAGCAATATAACACTTTATATTCAAAATGATCCATTGTAAATTATGATATATGAAATGGTTTCCAGAAATGCTAAGACATCCCAGTTCCTCCTCTGTTCTGGAAACTTTCTGCCAATGTGCCAATAGTTCTTGTCCTACTTCTGAAGGAGAGGTAACAATGTTATTGGGAAGCATGGTCCATGAGGTTATCTTAGAAACACTCTATTGTCTCCAGATCTTTCTGTTTTATCAACTATTTCAGGGTTCTTTGTAACCATTTATGTGTGGGTATGCATATATGTGCACATGCATGTGTGCATATATGTATTTTAAAATAAATTATAGGGATTGGCTAAAGCCATTATGGGGGCCAGCAAGTGTAACACCTTTAGGGGGCAGGCTTGCAGACAAACATCTACTAAGTTCTTGACATGTGTTAGATGTGGTGCTATACTCTGAGGCCAGGGCATGCATGGATGATATTTCCTGCTGCTCATCAATACTCCAGGTAGCAAGACAGACATAGTGTCCCATACTTCCATTTTTTTGTAGTTAATTTATAAAATATGCTGGAGTGTAAAGAAAATGTACTGTGTATATTTACTCTGTTCCAAATGAATTTGAATTTTTGCATTTAAGCTATTTTATGTGTATGTAATGTGGGAGTCCCCTCTGTATGCTGTAATTACCATTAATGAATAAAGAAAACTGCCTTGGCCTGTTGATATGGCAGAACTTAGGTAGGCAGGGAAGACAGTACTGAATGCTGGGAGGAAGAAGGGCAGAGTCAATGAGACGCCATGGACCCTCCACCAGAGATAGATATGCTGAGACTTTGCTGATAGGCCACGGCCTCATGGTGATGTACAGATTAATAGAAATGGGTTAAACTAATATGTAAGAGTTAACCAATACGAAGTTAGAACTAATGGTCCAAGCAGTGATTTAATTAATACAGTTTCTATGTGGTTATTTTGGGGCTAAGCTAGCCAGGTAGCCAGGAACGAACAAGCTGGCCCTCCTTGCAACAAATTGTCACCAATGTCATGCAGTAAATCCACTTAAAACCTGAAAGGACTTGAAAAGGAAATCTAGACAAAAAAATAATACAGAGTTTAACACAGCTTCTTGCTGTTTCCTGGTGGCTTGCCACAGCTCCTTTGAGAGAGATTTTCCTGATTCAGCCATAGCAGAAACAAAGTGGTGGTTTTGAAATGCCAACTTTCTGGGCTATGCTGTCAGTGCGACCTCTGGCTCTTTTGGGAGATGGAACATTTGAATGAGGTTTGTGAGGAGACTGCTGCAGCTTGCTTAAGGGCGACATGGACTGGCTGTGTGCTTGAGACTGGGGCAGTGTGCACAGCTCAGAGGCGCAAGTGGCTCTGTCATGCTGGACTGTGCAGAGAGAGCAGGAAGTACCATATATACCATAGTAATAGTGCAGCTGAAATTTTAGACTGGGCAGGCAAACAGGCAGTACCATATTACCCCTAACAATGGTGCAGCTGCAAGTTTTTAAGAAGCGCTTAGCATTTTAAGAAGTGCTCCAGGACAGTAAAGAATTACCGATTCAAAATAGGACAGATTCAGACATAAAAGACCTCTAAATGGGTCACAGTTTTGGATAAATGTGGATAGGCTTGGAAGAGAAAAGAAAAAGAATATAGAGAGTCATAAAATAAAGTTAATGCCTTAAAAAAGGTTAAGGTTTTTAAAGAGACAGTACACATAGTCCTAGATTAAAAGAAGTAAAGAAAAATGAGCCACGTAAAATGGAAAATTCACAGAGAGTCTGGATTATGTATATTATTGTGTTTTCTTTGAATTTTTGACTGTGAAGGAGCTAAGTACAGAGAGACATTTCATTGTATGGGCTGCTAAGCTAAACAAGCATATATATTCTAAAGGTATCATGACTTCCAAATTTGGGTCTAAGGATATGTTGCTTTGGAAAAGAGATTCTTCTTTTGTTTTCACAGAAGATGAAAACCTGTGGATTGTTTCTAGACCAATATGGTTTGATAGACCATGCCCCCCTGAAAGGTTGCCATGAACACACAGGATACACTATGAAAGACCTTATTAACTGCACCCTCAAACAGCAGGAAACAGTATGGACAAATCTACATCCATATTCCCAAATATTGTCTATAAATGTTTGTTTACATTTAAAGGGGGATATTATATAGATATGAATAATTTGCATTGGTATGAATCTTGGTTTACTGATACAAATTTAATGTCAATTTTGTTATATGTATATGTATATTTCTGCTCTTGATTAAGGTATTGTGATTGTGTAGTTCATTTAAAAAATGTAATGTATAATTAAGAAATATAGGTTAATAGATAACCATCTATAATAGTCAAGCTTGTAGTCATGTTAGTTAGGGTTTCTAGATGTATATAGATACATTTCAGATGGATAGGCACTCTTCAAACATTTCAAAGACTACCTAATATGGCATTTAAAATGTTTTAAGAATTTAAGACTTTTCATGACAATGAGACACATCTGCTCCTGGAAGCACCAATCTACTTCAAGAGGAAGATGGGCATTGAAGAGGCTCTTTATGGAGTTGGTTAGCCATTTGGGCAAGAAACTGCTCTTGCCTGAGCTTCTTAACTGGACATGCAGGACCTGCGGAGAAATGACTGATGAACTTGCTTCAAGGTGAGACGATCCTTCTGGGTTCCTGCTTCATGAAAGAGTTTGCCAGACATTCCTCAGGACACAAAAGAAGTGACTGACAAACTGCCAATATAAGCTGAACTGTCTTTGAAATTTTCCACTTCATGAAAGAGTCTACTGGATACTATGGGCTAGTAGGCTGAAGATGGATGCCCCAAAGGAACAGAAGAACTTTGGGTGACTGTCCAGGTAGTGAGATGTCTCTGTCAATTCTAGAGCTTTGAAAGTTGCTTACAGTGTACTTCCTGTTTACTTAGGTAACATCATATCCTTTCTGGAGTCTTTGATGGAGTTGAAGAATTCATAGTTATAGTTTTCCTTAGTTATGATAAAAGATAAAATAGACATAAATATTGTAACTGTAATTTTTATTTGATACCTGTTTTATTATATGTAATTTTACTATGTTAAAGTTAAAGCCTTCATTTTTATTTAAACAGAAAAGGGGAGGTGGTGTGGGAGTCCCCTCTGTGTGCTGTAATTACCATTAATGAATGAAAAAAACTGTCTTGGCCTGTTGATAGGGCAGAACTTAGGTAGGCATGGAAGACAGAACTGAATGCTGGGAGGAAGAAGGGCAGAGTCAGTGAAATGCCATGGACCCACTGCCAGAGATAGACATGCTGAGACTTTGCTGGTAGGCCACGACCTTGTGGTGATATATAGATTAATAGAAATGGGTTAAACTAATATGTAAGAGTTAGCCAATA